>OZ018399.1:104985-209750 GCA_963969525.1 Ontholestes murinus | reverse complement strand
TGTCGAACCTTGGAGATTTAATTAAATTTGTACTACGAAAAATGTGAAATTTATTTAAAAGTTGCACGATTCATGTTTTTTTTATTTCAAACGAACTATTATCAAAACATTTCCTATATATTGGAAACAAAAAAAATCTTGTAATAAAAAAAGTAAATTATTATTTTTGAAATTTTTATGTGCCATAAAGAGAAACTGGGAATGCAGTGTGCATGTAATACGTGGGAGGTGGGACCATTAAGCCCGGGCGGTGTAATGGATTCAAGTTATTTTGCCCTTTTTTGGGATGCCATTGTAAATTTCGCGAAATAATTGCATTTTAAGCTCGAGCCATTATAGTAATTAAATACGCTCTAGGCAAATTACAGAAATGAAATGACATTGTACGGTAAGTATAATTCGCCGAAAAAAAGGTAAAATATATAATGAGTGTTATGAAAATGTCTACTATACTTTTAAGAATAATATAAGTAAACCTGACATTATTAAAATATGTTTAGTATTCAACGCACAAAGAATGAATAATTACCGATATTTATTTTAAAATTTCGTGTTTGAACTGAATTAACATCGGAAATTTAAATATATCGGTCTGCGTGTGTATTAATTATGCACATAGAATCGTCCACAGTGGAGAATGTCAATAAGCACACCGTCATTCATTTAAAGCTAACCTCATAATTTCACAATCGATAAAAATGCCAGTAGTGATATTTGCTTTCAGAATGCGAATAGGAAATCGGTACAGAGGCAGACCCGTCTATGGGCGCGTCGTACACAAGGCGCCTATTCGTTTTCAAGACGTGGAAGAGAGGAATAGAGCATTCGAAGAGGTAGCCAAACTGTACGGAGTACACAGGATTATCGAGCCAAGACGCAGGATGACGGCTTTCAGATTACCAGGCGGTGGACATTTGCCGCCGATGGGTGTACCTCCGCAGAGTGGAAGCTTTCAACATCTTAAAGTAAATCCATTGGTATTATAGCTCATCTGTCTCGTTACGTTTTAATCTCTTTCCAGGAACTTATAAGAACTGAGAGAGCCAGAGAACTTCAAGAGCAAAGATTAGCAGAGGAGGACGCAGCGAGAAATGAGGCCCTTAAAGAGATGTCAAGCAGTCATCGATCACAGTCGTATGTTAAAAAATTCTTAAAGTTGCAGACAATTAACACATTTTAAATTGCAGAAATTTACGAGACATGGGCTACAGTTACAACATAGAAGAGAATAGAGAAGAACCGCCCAGCTTAACCGGTCATAAAAGCGTAGTCGCATTTCCAGACTTGTTAGCTCCGGCCGCGAGATTTAGTCCAGACGAGGCACGCTACATAGACGACTATAGCTATTTTAGGGATAGACCAAGAAACCACCGATCTCTATTGCAAACAAGTTCCTTTAATGTAAGTAATATAGTCCGTGCGCGTTAGCGTCATTGCTGGATGAGTCAAGCCTGACAGAAGCCCGTTCTAAAATAACCATGCATTACATTTAATCCGGCATCAATCTCTTGCACCTGCAATCAACTTTTAAATTAAAACTCAATTCATTTCTAGAGCTTTTAATAAATCCCCCGAGCATGTACTAGTATGCGTCTACTCCTGCTCGTATAAAATTAATGTCATAAGCTGATTTATATTTGACCGGAATTTTATATCTTTCTTGCAGAACGAGTTGGAGGGTTTAGTGCTTTAGAAAACGACGCAAGTTATAAATAAGTAAAAGAAAGTTTCTGGATGTTTTTCTCCTAATAAAAAAACAGCTTGCAAGCTTTGTACTGACTTTAAGCGTTAAATGTTAACGTTATGAAATCTCGTACATATTTATTATAGTATTACTTCAACTAGAATTAGAAGGTGAACATATGTAAAAAAGACTTTTCAAAAAGCGGATGTGTTACGTATAACACTAAAAATCATACATATTAACACATATACACATAACCACACACATACGCATCAGAGAAAAACTATTGTGGACTGATTTAAGATTAGAAAAATCTCAGTTATATTTTTTAATAAAGAGTAATATACAATATATAATGCGGGGTCACTTATTTTTTGTACAGTTATGTGACCAATAAACATATAAGAGGCTGGAAGGCACATGATTGGATGAAAAATTTGTTCTCTTATCAAAGAAGGGCTAACCCCGACATAAATTTAAAATGCAACTATTCCCGTTTTGCAACATTTAATTTGTGAAGTTGTATTTTAAATTTTCGCTGTTGCATTTTTCAATAATCGCCAGAAACTTTGATTCCGTGAAGATGCTTTATTTGACAGAAGGCTAGCGAGAGTGAATATAGCGAAGAATTTTTATAGATAATTTACAGAAGACATAACGACATATCTGCGTACCACTTCCTCCTCTGGTACTTTTGCGCTCTGGAAGATCAGAGGACGAAGCCGTATATATATATATGTATATATATATATATATATATATATGTGTATATATATATATATATATATATATATATATATATAGTACATAATAAATCCGGGATCTGAAATTTTTAATTCATAAAAATAAACTAGTGAAGACATGGAGGAAATGTCATAAACTGATAAACTGGACATATCTAAATTCGAATCAGGAAATATCTCGACTGACAAATAAAAGCAAAATGTGTACTCTAATATTTCAGGTTAGTTAGCTCAGGTTTTAATATTTGTATCGGGGTCGATGCGAATGCAAGACCGTTTAGTAAGGTAGAATTAAAACTATAATCTCGGACAAATCACTAAACGACAATAAATTTGGGTTAATCGAGATTTTTTCAAGTGTAGTTGACATATCTGTTAAAATGAATTGCATATATTTTCGAATACTTATACTAATTATATTAATGGCCTAATCGATTACAGCATAGTCGTATACAAAATAAATGTCTTCCTTTGTAGTACTTGAAGTACGCCTGCGTGCACAACACATAATCACTGTCACTGTTATTTGAATAGTGATTCTTTGTTGAGTACTGATTCGCTATTTAAAAAAATTCAAGTCGTAAACGCAAGAGGAGGAAGAGGATTGATTGCATTCCATTTGTTTCTTATTTTCAGTTTTCCTTGGTTTATTATTTTAGTTCGAACATATCAAAATCAATATAAAGACTTGCTGAGGCAAATGCCTCTTAAATTTCCACTACTATTTTTTCTAGAACTATTTAATATAAAATATAAATTTTATTGTAAGCTACCTATAAACCAAATAATTTCTCATTTTTAAAGTGCAATTTTTAATGTGTAGGATAGAACAAGATAATGCTAGTCCGCAAATGACAATAAAATTAGTCAATTTATCATAGTGTTAAAAAAATGAAATGAAGATTTACATATTTACTGTGTATGTGTATTAGAAAACTTTAAGGGCCAACAGTTCGCTAATACAGATACAAGCTATATATAAATATACATATGTATAGAAATATTAGATTATGTGTATTCTAGTGAGAGTCTAATTGAGGAATTGGATCGACAAATAATATCAGTTGGTGTTTATCGACTCAATTCGAGATCAGTGCATGTATATCTGTATTCCTCCTATATCTAAAATCATATCTTTTGTCAAAACAAAACAAACTAAATCAAATTATGTATTCTGTGATGTAAGAAATATGACAATATTGACACATAAGTGTGGGGTCTGCAAAAAACCATTGTATGGCTACGTATTTTATATTCATGTAAATAAATATTTGTATGTACTAAACCTACAAATAAATTCCCAGCAAGCATTTGTTGTTTTTTTTTTAATTTACCTATAAAATTGCCTGGTAAGTATTCCACTATTTTTTTCATTAAAAACAACTACTATGACAAATATTTAAAATAGATTTTTTTGCTTACAAACTGCTGCTGCTAGCAAAGTGGTAAAAATTAAGCATTAAAACATCATGCAACTGCAACAACTTAATAGTAATTATTGTTGTTATTCAAATTTACAGAGATGTATTTAAACATTATTTATATTAACTGACTATTAATCAATTTGTTCAAACAAATAAAATATTATAAAGGGTATTAATCACATGTAAAATATTAGCAATAGTATTTGCATTTGATAAATTAGATGTAGGAAGTTTAATAATTTATTATGCTTAGTCGGGCCGTCGATAGCTGACTGTGACTCCTGCATTTTCGCAATAAGAACCGTGCAGCAATTAATATCTATCTCGTTCTATCATCATCGTAGGATGATCGCGACAGAATGAAATGAAAGGAACGTATGTCTGATTCCTCCAATATCGAGCGATGAGTCACGGTCAGCTCTCGGCGGCGCGACTATAGAAATATTTTGGAAAGGTAAGAATAATTAAGAATTAAAACAGCTATTATTTAAAATGGACTTTATTTTATTTTTATAAAACAAGTATTGTAAATAATAAGTTATAGGAATGAAGTTATCTGTTCTTTGTGGGTACATACATATATATGAGAACTTCGATGATCTAATCTTCTCTGGGCCTAGGTATCACAGTTGATCTAGCAGTCAGAAGGTTGAAGATCCCACCTCAAGTAGATTTTATTACATTACACAAATTATACGGAGGAGAGGAAAGAATATTGGTATAATATACAATAAATATATATTTAAAATGAACTTAATTGTTATTTTTTTTATTTTGAAAAAAGTATTGTTAAGTACATAAACAAATTCTAACGTAACACGAAGTTGAGCATTAACATTTTATATAGATAGCAAGATTAATAACAGAGTATACCCCCAAAACTGTTTTTATCATTGAGAAAAATTAACAATCTATATATAAAACAATATTTATTTCAAACGTGTGCCAGGTGTAACAGCATACCACGGATTTCAGTTGCTAGAGTCCAGCCCAGAATGAGAACATACTGGCGACAGTGTGGAAAGTTTATGCGTTACACACAGGCATCTAACAATGTTATAAAATAATGGGTTTTTTGACATGATAACTATTATTAATTCTAAAAGTAAATGCAAAAACGAATAGGAAACTAGTAAATAATTTTTTAGCACCGAGTTAAGTGCTACATCACAGTTTGATTTAATATCTGCATGTTGATTAACAACCCAGTTCTACACAAAACAAACAACCGTAATGAAGGAAGCAATCACAAGAAACTGTTAACAAGAGCGAGTGCTTAGAGCCAGGCTGTTAATTCAACATTTATTTATTATTAATAATTACAAAAAAGTTTTATGAAAAATAAATATTAACCATTATGAACATGGAATTTTAAGAAAAGAAAAGGCATATGTACTCCCTTTCCCCATTTTCTATGCAATCTAAAGCTAATATATAGGGACAGTGGCTAGACTGATTAGCATATGTTTGTCAATATTTTTATTAAAAATAAAATAGGATTAATAAAATGTTTGCCTATAACAAACTAATCTATCCAGTGAAAGTAAAAGTAAATTCCCATCTCTCTTATATGATTATATTTCAATCGAGCATTTATATTCACATTATATGGATGGGCAATTTATCTCTTATTCCAAATTTTGCAAACACAGCCTAAAAATTAAGCTCAAATGTTGACATCCCAAATATAAAAATCACCATCCATAAATATTAATAAAATGCGAGCGACTAGATTTACTTAAAAATTTGTTTCGTTTTACTGTTTGTTGCATATGTGAAAATCAATCCTTATTTTGTTTAAGAAGTAGTGGAAACTGTACATACATGAACTGCTTGGTAGACGCACAAGCTCTGCCTGGCACACATATACCCAAGTGAGTGACATCTTTGAAAAACAAAAAGTAATGAACTGGCCATGAAAAAAATAATAAAAAACAATACATATGATTGATCTATTGGAAAAGTTTTCTGAAAAAAAAAAATGAACTGATTATGTATACTATCTAACTAGAGTTTGTTAGTTGCTTTGTTTTTTATCACTGGAATATTTTTAATCACAAAGAAGCCTGTACGTTATAATTGGTATATAACTCTATCTTTTGCCACTTTAAACAGTAAGCAATTCTTGTATTTTTTTTATTGCTATTCAAGTACCTACATACACAAATGTACCTATATGTGGACGTGTATAACTAATTGTACACATAGAGTACACATGTATAAATAGTATTAGGCGCACACTTCAAAATAATACAGTGGGCTTTTGCAGCCTCACAGATGTATATATATATATCTATACTTTATATTCATAGTTTCATATATATTTATACTTTTAAACAAAACGGAAAACACATACTAAAAATTACTCTTATAATTAGTCTGACCAATATGACTCATCGGTATCGGAAAAGAACATCTCGGTCATATCAAGCATTTGTAGGATTTCATATCCAATATCCATTTCATCTGACAAGTCGTCTAATGGACAAACCTCTTGGAGATGTTCCAACATTAGCAATCTCTGAAAACGAACTTAATCATGAGAAACAATTGTAGGTTTCTAAGAACAAATGGGCAAGCATGCAAACATATTAATGAAACATGCTCTCTACTATATATCATCAAAACAGTCATTATTTCACATGGGGAAAAGGAGTATAAATGTACCAATGGCCACACAATTACTCTAATGAAAGAACTTCTACAAAATTAATGATCAATGGTTAGGAATAGAGAGAGGATTGGTATAAACAGTAACACTGCACTTAAAGTGGAATTGGAGAACAATAATGGTAAAAGAAGCAGACAAAAAAGTAATATCTCGGTCACATTTGAACACAATTCATATCACAGAAAGAAACTATAAAGAAAGTAAATGCTAAAGCTAAATATCATGTCATTGACAGGTAGAGTGTAACAATCTGTTCAATAAAATTTACCTGAATGATTTCTACTCCTGCTGGTAACTCCAAAAAGTCTGTGTTATGGTTTGTACTGTTGGTTGATGGAGGTGGTCCGACATCGACCTTCTTGCCGTTGTGCAGGCAGTGGCGGTAGAAACATTTATTTCCGAAGGGGCAGTGTCCTCGGCCGTGTTTGAAATATTTACAGTCCTTCTTGGAAAGAGCCAACTTATATTTCTCGATTACTTTGTCTTTATCTTCCTTAGTGTCCACCCAATATGCACTGGGACATACAAAGTCGGACGGAATGCGGCATTCCGGACACGATCTACAAGAAAGATTCAATTTATAATAACCAATACCTATTATAAATACATATTACCTGATTATTTTGTTTTCAAATTGTTTGGATTGTCTCCACCGACGAATGCAGGCCAAACAGAAGCAATGATTACAACTGGGCAATATTCCAAATCTTTGTTCGTACGTGTTCTTCTGCATAATAACTTCGAAGCAGATACCGCAGATCTTCTCCTTTGATCTAGCCATGGCGAAAGCGATCTCCATGTCCCGTTCGTGACGTTTGATACACTCTTGCGTGTGCTTTTTACGAAGGTCCTCATTGTGGGGGTGAAGGGCAGGACGGGCACACAAATCGCACATGTCTCCGTGGAGGTAGGTACATTCGCCGAGAGGATACTTGCACAATCCGTTACGTTCGGCAAACGGGCATAATCTCTTCTTGCTGTTTAAGGTAGAGTTGAACCTTGTTCTCGGCACAAATTCTGGTGCATCAATGTTTAATTTGTTTCTACGATTCAATGACTTTGCATTGCTCTTCTTGTGTTGGGTGTAACTTGGTGATAATGCTGTGGCTCCCAAGCAGGATTCGTCATCACTTTCAGCTGCACTATGACTTGAGGCACTAATTGTTGAAGTAGAAGGCATTGCACTCAATCTGAAATACCAAATAATAAAATTTATTAAGAAAAATTAAAATTCACAATTGTTAATGTATTTAATAAAATGCAGTGTTATACAACTAAAACCAGGTACCAGGTAACATTTAATAATGGTTCATTTAGATAATTGGCCTTTAAAATACTTTAAATTTAAACTATGAGTAACTGCAAAGATTAAGTAAAATATTTCATGATAAATGAAATACTCACGGTTCCATATTATCCCAAGATTGATTACCGGGCGGCACCGACGAGCACTTATTTCCGTACGGGCAACGTAATCCGTTAATGAGGTAATAACACTTGTGTTTTCCTTTACCTCTAGGCTGTTGAGTATAGATGCATTCAGCTGGGTGTCTTATAAATAGTCCTTTTACAAATTCTGAACCATTTGGTATCGGTTCATATAACTGAACATCACCTTTCTTCACGTGCAAAAAGATACAGGAGTCGCGACGAGTGCAATTATTTTGCAACAGGTATCTGTAAGTAAAGGTGACAAGAGTTAAATTACAAAAATTCTTATATTTCCGTACAACTAATGCAAATAAACTAATAGTCATATGTGTGTGTGTATACATATATAAATATATATATATATATATATATATATATATATATATACATATAAATCTGCTATCAATTTCTACAAATTATAACTATATCAAACCATAACAATGAGCATTATTCTATTGCCGATAAGGGAATAAAAAATTATAAGATTGATACAACAGATTAACATCATTGTTTCACTAGAGTGTTGACAAGGAAGCTGACATAAGCACAATATTGCATTGAATACAACCAACCAGCTTTCCAACATTGGGCCCATCTGTGTATCAATTGTTTACATAACACAAATATACAAACAGCAATATGTTGTAATTTAGAGTCAATGAAACATGAAAAGGTAAAATAAACGGAAAAGAGGTAAATACGTGCGTTGACAGAGAAATTAGGTCTCCCCAGAAAATCAAAAAGATTGATGTACTGACTTATAAATGCTATGTGTGGGTACAAGCAGTAAAATGCGAATTCAACGGTTAATACATACCTATTGAATTCATATCGGAAGGAACGTGAGGCGTTCTTGAAATACAAGACCGTTATAAATTGTCACAGCATACGAAACATGGCAAAATTTACTTACTGAATGCAAAAATGTCCTTCGACCAGCGCCATATTGGATACACAATGAAATCCAAGTCGGAGATATTACAATAATGCCGATTTTGATGGTGTGTCGCTGATTACTTTCGCATTATTTGGTATAACTCTACTTTCCTGGATCAATGTGTATTTCGCTGAAATAATATGGCTAACCAATATTTTCGTTTGGAGGAAAATCTTGCTGCCTGTAACGACAAACAATACAACGGTAATGACGCCTGCGCGGTTGCCACTTCTTGCATGGGAGATGCCAACCTAATGCCAATGTATCGGTCGACACGTGTAATTTTGTTTACTACTAAATTTATCAACGCAATCAATATTTATTATCCTCCCAATAATAAAAGTAGTAAATAAATAAAATATAAAATTAACCGTAATAAACAATATCTGTTACATATTAACGTGTTATTATAATCAAATGCAAATATTTTTCTTAAAATTGGCTACTTGATTTATCAATTATTTTCGTTTATTATTTATTAATTATATTAATCAATACATATTTTAAATTTTTTCTTGACAAAAGCAATAATTTTTTCTTGATGAAGGTTTCATTTTATATTTCTAGTAAAGTAGAAGTCTCGAGAATTAATACTAATTACGAATTAATCATTAAAATTACGAATTTTTGTAGCATGTAATTATTATTTTGTTGTGAGAGTATGGGATAGCTTTAAAACCTTTTATTATTACAAATTCCATATTGAATACTGTGTTAAGAAGGTTTAGATCTATTTTTTAATCAAATAAATGTATTATATTTCACATAAAAATCATAGACAAGCTTTATATTAAAATTTAAATATTTATTTCGTTTCAAAAATAAACAGGTTTTACAAATATATAATATATATAGCATTCCATTTTATAAGCAAAAATATTTTGATTTTATTCTCCTGACGTTTTTGGAAATGCGTAACTAACGCCAATTTATTCGTCATACATAGGAATGAAATGAATGAATCACATTAATTCGAGATAAGAATATCAGTATCACAATATAAAGTAAGCAACTACATTGAAATAATGCTGATTTAAGTGCAAATTTAGGTGGAAAACAGTCTTGTTTCATTCCTTAATCATTGATACAACATAATATTGAAGTGTTTGAAATACTAACGGCATTGTAAAGGATCACCTAATGCTAGTAAATATTACAATAACATATAAGAGTGGATGGTAAGGTAAGATAGAAGTTCCTTGACAGTGAAGCTCGTCAAAGGGGTAAGAGTTGGCTGGAGGTGCTTCTTCTCGTTGCTTACACATTTCTCCACGTTCTTCAAATTCTTCCTAAAAGTAAGTTTCATTAATAATATATTATTATATTCATAACTATGGTACGCATCTTACTTTGCACATCTCATTACAAGATGGGCACACTACAGCACCTCGGTGGAGCCATTTCTGATGTAGTATCCTTATAGCTATTTCTTGCTGGGTATGATAGCACGTGTATGAGTAATTACCAACCTGAAAAATGGGATGTCATTATAAGAAGAATAGGTTTCCATTGCTAACATACAATAATATGCAATCTTCCGTTTTCACATTTATAACTGTAACAACCAGAGCCCCAGTGTTGCCACTGCCTCATTTCTCTACAGGAACGCTCTTCCCACATCTTGTTGGTATGATAAAAACATTTTGAGTGTTTACCGTAGGTTTCAAGGGCAAAATTATTTTCAGAACCTCAAAAATAAAAAATAAATGTTTCCTTGCTGATTTAGGTGACTTGATGTCCTTACGAGGATTATTATCTTCATATTGACAATGAGAACCGCGTACAATCACGTTTTTTGAACGCCATGTAAATTCCTGGATGTAAGGACAGTAGTCAGCCAAAGATACTGATCCGCCATAATAGCCTTCATCTCCAGACTTCACGTGGTCGATGCTGTGAAAATTCTAAATAAAATATATTTCGTTATACTATATTTTATAATTGCTTTGGTCAATTTAACCTGATATATTTTTGGAAGGATGTGGTCTTGTCTATCTAAATTGCAAAGAGCAACAGACGTCCTGTCATCTGTGCATTCAGTTTGTAGAGGATTCCTTTTAACTTTATTACAAAATGGATGGATAGAAAGGCCTCTAAAAATTAAATATGATTTGAGTGAGTTTGGCAAAGTCAAAATTGATTCACCTGGAGGATTTTGTAGAAATCCATTCTCTACAACTCTTCTTTACAAAATCGCATCCTAGCCCCTTACCCCACGCCAATGGTTCAGCCATGATGTAATTTGCCTTGTACCACCCAGTGTCTTCCATTAAAGCTAAAGTTATCCGAGAAATAATTGGATTCTGCGTGTGGGTACCAGTCATTGCTTCATTCTATGGCGTAAATAAAACTTTTATCAAGCTAGATTATTTGCAAAATGTTTACCTCAAATACGCGCTTTTCCCAATGAGTAAGGGCAGTTCCCTCTTCTCCTTGATCTTCCAATTCAGCACCTTCCAAATTAGAACAGTTAAAGTGGTCACGAACTTCTTTGACCACTTGAGGAGTGACCATCATTTGAATTTCTCTAGTCATTACGCCAGATTTCACTAACCATTTCTTCCTCTCCACAGTACGAATAACATTGTCGCTCCATTGATAAGTTTGCAATCTTCAAAAAAGAAAATATGAATCATAGCTTGTCAATTAGTTATGTTTGTAGTTCTATTACGTACGGTCAATAAAATGTACAGAATTCGTAAAAGGAGGTTGATAAGTTTTAAGGAAAATAATAACTAGGTAGGATTTTTGTATTTTCGTTAGAAGTAATTGTCTAGGATTCGATACTTACTTTTCATTAAGTGTAGGTTTTCCAGTGTCTGCCCTTCTAGGTGTTAAAGGGTTTCCATCCGAATCTCTGTAGAACGCATATAAACTGACTGAAAATCCCAGCGCGTGTAGTATTTCGTGCTTAACTGTTGACAGTAAAATTTCTAGTTCTCTCGGTTTAGTGCTGATGTTGTTTGGGCAAAGATTTGTATGTCCAGCAATTGGCCTGAAATGAAGTCATTGTTACATGACTTTGTTGTTTTCAGTTTGTTTAGTTACCTGTCAAGTGCAAACTCTTGTTGACAGTGAGCAGCATAAGCCACAGTTAATGACTTATTACATCTATCCGTTTGCATTGCCGAAACGTAAAAAACAAAATCGAATCCTTTAATTCCTGCATTCAATTCAAATAATATTATCCATGTAATGATAAAAATTTAAGCAAATAAGTATAGTTTATAACAAATGAGAATTGAATAAAGTATTGTTGCTACTGTTACTACACAACAAAAAGACGACTTATGTCTCGTCGTTTGAATGTTATTATCAAATGAAGGAAGTTAATGAAAAAGTTACATTTATACAAATATAAAAGGTTGGTAGAAATTATTGTCGGGAAGGTACAAATTATTACACGCGGTTAATGAATTACAGATGTTTTTTAAGCAAATTAATGTGGGGATTATTACTTATTTTGGAAATTTTAAATTTCGCGGAATAGATGTTTGCATTCTAACGCTTGGTTAGAAAATATGCTGAAATTTTGATTTATTCTAAATGCCCCAAAAAGTTATAAGTATCTAGTTTCGAAGCCGTAACCAGTTTGTCCTACATAAGAAGAAATGCATTCGGGACATGACCTCTTTACTCGACAGATTTTATCTTTAGAATAAAATATTTGACAATTTAAAACTTGCTTTAAACGCGACTCGATGATTGTTTTCGGAAATTGTCGTGGTGTAATTGGTTGTTTTAGCGGTACTTCCCGCCTATTAGATCAATTTTTAAACCTAATCAATAATATACATCCAAAAATGAAATTCACGCTGGAATGCGAACAAAATAACTAGATATTTTTAGACATGACCCATAATCCACAATAATATCAAAATTGAAATTAAAATATACCGAAAAGCCATCAATATAAATTCTACTATCCTAAAACATTTTCAAAGGAAATAATAATCCTCACATAAATCTGCTTAAAGAGATTTACAAATCTAATGTACACGCAACTTTTTAGGAATTTTTAATCCCCTAACATCGTCTAATCCTTTGTACCTACCTGACAATAATTACCACCCTTCCTTTTATACATTGGTATAAATGTAACTTTTTCATTAATATACTTGATAATGACATTCAAATGTGGAAATTTAAGTCGCGTTTTTGTGAAAAGAATGGTTGCGACTATGGTCACTACGCGGTAATCCATTCAGTGCAATCATGAATTTTACCGAAAAAGAATAATAAAGACTTGATGCCTTTAGTTCAGTCAACAACATTTAAACTATAAGCTCAGCGCTATTAGTTTATATTTTATCAGGTTTGTTATAATATACCTTCTCCAGGTTTTGAACCATCGAGAGTTTTACAATCTTGTCCGGTAGCATTACACACCCTGCAAGCATCTAAGTGTTCTTCTGGAACTTGTACTTCTCCACACATTGTTTTTTCCTTGCAGTTGTCAATACAATGAATCAACGAGTCTTTAACAAATACTTGTGTTTCATTGCATTTTCTGAAATTTAAAACTAGTCAGTACATGCGAAAACTGATAATACTCATATTATTAGCGGTTTCGACACGGGCTGCCCTCAGATTCTGTACCCGCTGGGATACGTAAAGTACCAATTCCTCCACTGCGCACGGGAATCGATTAGAAAACAATATTTGCCTGGCAAGGTTAATAGATAGTATTAATTACCTTGTTAGACGAATTGCAGTTTCAACTTTTCTAACGTAAAGGGAACGTTCCCAAAAATGCACGGCTTGAGGTAGCACAGTATTCTAAAAAATTATCACAATATTACGCAAAATTAATTAACATCAGATATTTTACTGTGCATAGTTGCAAATTATAAAACTTACATTAATTAATTCAAATTGATCTTCACTTAATCTGCAAAATAAAGTATTAAGTTATATTTGTACAAGTATTATATTTTATAGAGTTAAATGCACAATTCTGTTACAAATCATAATATTATTAAGGATGACTACATTTTCGGTTCATACATTTATATCATAATACATTAATTCATCATAATTATTAAGGATAATACAGTAATTATAATTTGTTTAGTCTTAATTATAATTCTTCAGACAAATTTAATCTAATCTGATTTCAGATAGAAACTAGTTCCATTTATTTTATTAGCTTGATTGTATAGATCATATGGCGAAAACATTCTTTCTTAATTGATAAACAGGCAACCAATTGATTGAAGTGTGGTTTTATTTAAAATCCCGAAATAAATAGATTATTGTGATTATTTAAAAAAATTCGTTTTTTTATTAGGTTCAATATATATTACATTTTTTGTACTATTTTTATATTTAGAAAAGCTGGGCACAATAAATACTAACTTTGCTCTTGCAGATACATTACCATGATTTTGTAATAGTTTTCTGTTATCATACTAAACGAATGACGTTTAATAAATTAGATTAATTTTTCTAATAGTAATATTATATATTTTTAGTTTTTTAAATACTGTGTTTTCTCCAAAACAATAATGAGTTAATTGGTTTAATAGTGAAGGACACTGACATGTCAAACGTTTAAAAGTAATTTGGAAATAACAAGGACAATTTAAAAAATGGTGTAATTACTTACTCTAGGGCGTGCTTGTAAAGCAGAACACGCATAGTATAGAACGCATAAGTGGTTCGTTAAAACGTAACATTTATAACATGTGGCAATAAAGATGTGCTTACTGCTTAAATGGTGGAATCAGAATAATTGTAAATAGCTTATGGCCAGGTTGTCCTTAAATCCTACATCAGACATTACAGCGTGGGCCTTTTTAAATTGAATAGATTTCGTTCTAAATAGAATTATGGAGTAAAAAAATGTTCACAACACCAGGGTCTGTTATCAGACAGTTCATTTTAGTTGGAAATTCTATTCTCCGATAACTTTAATAACTTCGTTGCTAGGCATCTTTAATTTATCCAATGAATTCTAAATGATACTAATCATTATATTTTTCTATGTTTGACCTCCTTAGTCTGAACAATTTATATATCATTCTATAGGGTCTGTTTATAAAGTTTCTATTTATTTGCGCCTGGTAGTTTTATTACCTGAAACATTATGATTTCTTTATTTAATGCCTGTAGTAAACAACCCACGAACATAATATATTTAAAAGAATTTTTTGTTTTATTTTAGAAACAATTTCAAAGAAATCTAATTTGGTAATTGTATCGTAAAAGCTTGAAAATAAATCATTTAGGTAAATACAACTGAATTAAGAAAGATATGGAATTCCAAAATTCCATATCTTTCTTAATTCAGTTGTATTGAGATTTATTTTTCATAATCAACCTGTAACTAAATGCCATTTGATCAATGAGTTCAATTTTTCTATATATCTAGGGTGTTTTTCCGCGCGAATTGTGACGTTTCGATGAACTCTCTGCTATCTTCATCAATTATCTTCCCTTGTGTGGATCAAGGAATTACTTATGTAAGTTACGTAATATTCGATCAGGTATAAGCCTTTAAACAGCTTAATCAATGGTACATTATTTGTTATAATATTCCTCTGCTAGGATTTTTTGGATTAAGAGTTGAGTTCTATTGTTAATTTGTTACGACAATAATAAGACAGAATTTGACTAGGTTATTTAAATTCTTTCAATTGTAGGAATGTTTTGATGGTAAATATAGTATTTATATTTAATTTTTTTAACAAAAGCTCTATTACGCAGTTGTGATATTATGTCTTGTGGTTTATACACATTAGATATTTATTAATAAAGAGTACATTCGCCATTTTACTCTGTTATCTAGTTACTGTCGGCCATACTGATTAGGACTATGTGGTGATCATGGCTCAAGTTATATATTATAGTTCAATCAAATACATCTGACTTACCTATAGACACTTTCATCATACCATAAAAGAATCCTCAATGACTGCTCTATACTTCTTTTCTTCATTACGTGATGCGGTTCTATATAAACCCCATGGACGACCTTAAAAACAAATGTTTGTATTAAAACATAAATGAAATTACATAAATCAATTTAATAAAATAATTAATCTTGGGGATTTGGGTATGGGTAGTTTAATACAATGTTATTACTGTAATATTTTCTTCGTGCATTGGCTTGAGTGTTATTGTGATGATTTATTCTATATATATATATATATATATATATATATATATATATATATTTATTTTATTTATGTGAACCTGTTTATATTCACTACGTCGCAGTATATTCACTACACGAAGACCTCCGACAATTCCCGACTATTCCTGAAATTTTTGGACTAAACGTGTGTCCGCTTTCAGACGACTTCATATACATTCATGACGCGTATTATAACCTTGAGATTGCGGATCGGCAGATATTTTCAAAGTTTCGCTACACTTTAAAAATGTTTAGTTCCGAAATAAGCCATCAAGTAAACTATGCCGATATCTGAATTGGACTATTTCGTTCATTGTGATGATTAAACAATGGCAATCTATGGTCCTCTTTTGCAGAATCTCAATTGGATTATAATTACATACAAAAATTTAATAATGGTGTACGCGAAATTGACATAGTTTTGGAATAGCAAAATTCTTAATTCTTAACTATAGAAGTGAATTATTCAGTGACTTTCTGAATTCTGTTCTTAAGGATAAGGATTAGCATGGCCATCTGAATATTTCAATCCATTGTATAATACAAGATAAACTCATTGGCCCAGTACGATTTAAATCCCGGCGCAAATGCTGCATTTGTCCGCGTTGGCTTGTAATTTCATCCGAATTTTTTGAATAGATTCACTCTACTTATCCTTTTTGATTTCCTCTATATTACAATCGACTTTTATAGTTGGTGCTAAAAATGATGTGTTGCCTGTGGTAAAAGTTGATTTGATTTCACTGTAAATAGTAGCAGGCCTTCCTGCTGCGGTTCATAATTTCCATTTTACGGTTTTGGCGAAACGTCCGGCCGTGTAATACTCCTAGTAGCACTACTATCACAATATCGGCGTGATGTGATAAGTATACTATTTTCTTGTTGTATTTTATCAGAATTTTTGTAAATTTAACTACTAGTACCGCTCGATATCTTTATTGCTATCAACCTGTAGTTATAACATCAGAGCTTTTGATATGTATGTTTCATCTATTCAGAAGATGTTAAAGGAAAGGATACATTTTAAATTTTGTACGAGTATTCTAGAAAGATTTAGTGTTCTAGTATTTTCCAGCAATATTTTCTCTCGTTTTTAGAATTTCTTACTGTATTTTATCTCAAATTTTCTTTCATTTTTTATATTTTTCTTGCCGCAATATATCGTTAAAAAACGAAATTTATAAGTTTCAATAAAAATTTTGTCAAATCGAATAATGTGATTTTGATTTTAAAATGTTTACAGGGAATTTTATTTACTAATGAAACAAGTAATTAAAATTCCCTGTAAAGATTTTAAAATAAAAATCACATTATTCGATTTGACAAAAATTTTATTGAAACTTTTAAATTTCGTTTTTTGTTGAATAATAAGTTTTTATAAATTACTTATATCTGCGAAGTCAAATAAATAATGTGTAAATATATTGTAAAATTGCGAACGTAGGTTAGTCAACAATTTGATGTTTAACCAAATTAGATCATATATATGACAACTGATGCAGCAATCTTTAGAAAAGTAAATATTGGAAGAGAACATTGCTTTCTTATTCATATTTGCATAAACATTCTCCCATTGTATTGTGAGGAATTTCTATGGAAACAACCAGTAAAAGATGCTCTCGCCGGTGAAATCTTAAAGTTCCCATCAGCGAAATATCAATGTATAAATATATGAAATATTTATTAACGCACGGTGAAAGAGAAATGCCGTGTGTATTGCTCAGAAAACATGCTAATTTAAAAGTAATTGCGCCAAATAACGAAATAACGGATCGTTTTGGAATCCAGTTATTTAAAACAGTAATGTCTTCTCAGAACGTTATATTTACTGAATACAAAAAATAAATATCACGTTTGTAATTGATAATGGTATTGTTTATTATTCCTTACGGCGTGTTTTAATTCTGTCAGGAAATTAATTGTGTTATTATCATGTAACGCATTAGTGAGTTACGTTGAAGTGATATGAGTAGACGCACTTACCTCATGATATTTGGGGTGAAGATGGGTACATGTTCTTGAATCAACTGTCAAAATATTAAATAGAACGAAGCACGCGAACGTCGAGAGGAAAGTATTCCAGTTGATGAGTTTGGTTAACATTATAAATTAAGCGGGTTGTCCTGGGTCGATCGCGTACCCTATCATTTATGCAAATTGTGAGGGTGTTGTTCGGAAATGGATGTGTAAAAAAATAAGGAATTGTAGGAATGATAGAAAAACCAGGAGTTAATTCAGGAAGGTCGCTTTTCAGCGGAACATACTACTAACATGGCAGCTAACGGAACACTATCCACTATTATATACACACTAATGCACAAAACAATCATCCAACTGTTCGCGTATAAACATTCGACGATCTTCCTCAGCCCACTTAATTTACAAACTGAGTGTGTTTGGTACTGTACACATATTGTATTCGATACATCGGTGCTCCTTCCGTAGAGCGGCGACGCTGGTTGTCTAGTTGCTACTATAGTTGCTGCCTCCTGCTTGTCCCGCTCGCAGTGCTTGTTATGCTTGATGTCGGTGCGAGTGTCAGTGGGGAACAGCTGATACTGTACAGAACCGGCTCTCGCCTTGGCGCCGGCTTTGGTTCTAGCTCAGGCCTAATCAATAAAAATCGCACCAATTACACAACTAAACTTTTCAAATTAACGAATTTTGATATATACATAGGTTAAAAAGTAACCTCTATGTCAGATGGCTTGATAGGAAACTGATGTTAAAATTACTCTAATTTATTAGTATTACCATTCATAATATCACAAGCAATGCGATGCGCGTGTGTTGTTCGGGCGCATATTTTATGATTACCCCTCTGCTAAACATCCCGACATTAGACAACCTAACTTACAACGCTGTACAAATAAATATTGTGTTTAAACTTTAATTATTCTTTTTAAAATCACAGTTTGAAAGGGGCGGAAATGCAATTGACTACTATGCAAACAACTAGTTCAGTATTCTCTAAGAAATTACAATAAAAACCGATGAAAACCGATTTGTTTCTAAATGATGTTGATTTTATCTTTTTGTTAATTTATTTAATTTAGGCGTAAATTATATTATTTAATATCCAATAGTGTTTAATATTATATTTTCTTAAAGGTTTCTAAAGCCATAAAACTAAATAAAACTCCTAATAAATATTTCAATTATACATATTTCAGAAGCTTCAAGCTTTTTAAATTTTAAACAATTACTTACGAATATATATCTGAGTGCGTCCAAATGAGAATTTAAATTTATTAATAAACAAATATTTACAAATTTGTTATTACACATATTTTGTTATTAAAATAAAACAAATGTAATAACGAAAGTGAAAGCGAAAAGATTTCTCCAAGGTAATTTCTGCCTTTTTTAAAAATTGAAAGGTTTTCAAATGTTTTAACATTAATACATTTAATAAATTGCAGGATAGCAAAATTTAAACAAAAATATTTGAAAAAAATTCCCAGAATATCTCCTTGATTGCATGCTCGAAGAAACGTCGATGCGACTAGGCAGAAATACGTCGTGGGAGAAACGAAAGAAAGAGTAAGGGAAATACTCACTTTCTTTTGAGTTGGTTCTTAAGGAAATGTGGGTCAGAGTCTCGCATCTCTACGACGTCGCTGAACATTCCCGATAAACTTGTTTGCAGTCGTGTTTGTAGGCATTTTGTGATTTTTGTGAATGGTGCAGAATGAAGATGGCTCTGTGGATTCAGTCAATAGGTAATACTAGTCTGCTCCGCTCTTAATCACAACGCAAGCGGCGGTCTCGGGTTCCAGTGAGAAAAAAAAAGAAATCGCAGGTACCGCACGCGAATAACCAATATTTTCGATTCGATCGATACTATTTTTCTTTGAATTATTCACTTTCACGTAATTTACATGTCTGGCTATTTTCTATGTATCTCCGCTTAAATAATGAACTACAGTTAACCATATTCAGTTCTATTAATTCCAAAACAAAACAAAAATGATTAAATTAATAACAGAAAGCAATAACTTTATACAATATCATATATTATGTTAAATATTTAAAGGATGGCTCAGGAAACGTAAAAAATGTATACACATTAAAATATGTTTATTTGGACACAATAGAAAATATCACTCGCAATTAGTCATGGAGAAAGTTATTTATACCACAAGTGTTCGCCGGTGAATTCAATTATAGTGTAATTTTGCTCATTGTAGTACGGACACCCTTACTGAAAAATAACCCAATGCGTCATCCGTTTTCCTACCTTGACACATAAAAAAGTTATATCATATAAAGATGCTGTAGGTTCGAGTCGCTTTGGGATATCCCAGTGTTACGTCAAACGGATGTTCCGAAGGAGAAAGTAAAAAATCGAAACCCCGGGGCGTCATGACTTTGTAATAGCTTGTAATAACTTCGAAAGACTCACTTTCTTTGCGACATCGGCGTGCATTGTCTACATTAAAACACACAATGTTTTTTTTGATAGGTTCGCTGCTATCTTTGCAAGTGATTTTGATTACTAGTGCAAATTATGTTTCCGACCTAAGTGAGTTTTCAACGTGGGACGGTGGCAATCGTAGATGGGTTAGAGTGCCTCAGATCGATGGGAACAGATATCACACCCGTAGGGGTATCGAAAACACTAATGTTGATCAATCAAGACATTTCAAACCGGAAACAATCTATAAAATTACAGAAACTTTGGATGCGTTAAACACAGTGGGAAGGTATTTAGTGAATATGACGAGAGGAGTGTCTGACGGATCAGATGATTTGACATCGAACGTTCCGAGCGCTATTTATACCATCAGCAAAAATGTGTTGGGACGGAACGTAACGGATTCAATAGCACCGCTAGTTCGAGAAGCTATCCCTGTACCAGTCACCACAACCGAAATTACACCAACAACTATTTCAACTGAGGATTCTAGGATATGTACAACGCCCGATGGACTACAAGGGTATAATTTGTTGTATTCGTTTTAAGGGTCATTTAAGCGTTTTATGTTTTGTAGATATTGCACTGACTTGAGTGATTGCCCTCAACTACTTTTAAATTTGAGTAATTTAAGGCAGTCACTTTGTTTTAAAAGTCTTTTTGTTCCTGGTGTCTGTTGTCCGAAGCAGTCGGTAGTAGGCACAACTACATTGTCTTCTGGTCCTTTTGTGACGACAACTAGCAAAACTACGGATTATAGTTCAACCGAAAGAATTAAACCTACTATTCCTTCAGTGCCAGAATATGTGCCTAATATCATCGATCCAGAAGGTAAGAATATTTCTTAATTGAACTGGTCAAATATCAAAAGATTTTTTAACATTTTTCTACTGTACCTTTTACCTTGACCGGCCTTATACTGCAATGCTTTAATTGAGCGATGTTTTTTTTTTTTATAATCGGAGGTACAAATTTAACGACGAAAAACACTTGCTATTTCCAATATTTTTTATATTTACGTTTATTATTAATGAATGAGTCATTGTAATTTTTTTTTCACTAATTTTGCATATGCAAAATTCTGTAGATTGTGGACAGCCCGAAAATGCACATTTTCGAGTGGTTGGAGGAGAAGAGGCTTTACCAGGACGGTGGCCATGGATGGCAGCCATTTTTTTACACGGATCAAGAAGAACAGAATTTTGGTGTGGAGGAACATTAATATCTCCTAGGCATATCCTCACAGCTGCCCACTGCACACGTGATTCTCGCCAAAGACCGTAATTCATAAAGCACTTAATTGTTTTGTAATATTATAAACGTATTTTTAGATTTTCCGCACATCAATTTACTGTGAGATTAGGCGATATTGATTTGAAAAAAGAAAACGAACCTTCGGCGCCGGTAACGTTTAAAGTAACTGAAATCAAGGCACATAAAGACTTCAGCAGGATTGGTTTCTATAATGATATTGCAGTTTTGGTTTTAGACAGACCTGCTAGAAAATCTAAGTATGTAATTCCAATATGTCTTCCTAATGAGAATATGAAAGGTGAAACTTTCGCTGGAGGACGGACGACTGTTGTTGGATGGGGAACGACATTTTATGGTAAGTTGGGGTACATTTTATAACAACTAGAAATAACTAAGATAACTAAACTGGCTTACTAGGCGGTAAAGAAAGTACGACTCAGAGGCAGGCAGAATTACCAGTTTGGAGAAATGAAGATTGTAACCAGGCATATTTTCAGCCAATAACTTCTAACTTCATCTGCGCGGGTTACTCGGAAGGAGGCACTGATGCCTGCCAGGTATGTTTAATACGAACGCATTAAATTGTTGTGATAAGAGTTGAAATTTTATGAACGACTATATAAGAATTGTCGGGAATAACGTGTATTATATTACATATATAGATATAGATAGAATATACGAGCTTCTAGGTTATTTTGAATCGTTCATATATTTAATTATAATGTTGTAATTATTTTGTATTGTATATAATTTATGTAGTCATGTCAAAATGCATCTTATTCTTAATGAATTTTATTAGAGAAACTAAGTGGTTGTAAAAATTTAAATGATTTTTTAAATTATTGACACAACTTAATTCTAACATTTGCGTCAGATTTAAAAATTATAATATATTTTCTTATAATATTATTTTTTGTATTCTGTACATTTATTTTCAAGGGCGATTCTGGAGGTCCATTAATGATTAACTTAAATACCCGGTGGACTCAAGTCGGTGTAGTCAGTTTTGGAAATAAGTGTGGAGAACCTGGATACCCCGGAGTTTATACGAGGGTCACGGAATACGTGGATTGGATCAAGAGGATGACTCGGTAGCTAAATATGCTACAACTAGGCTATACGATATTTATTGCCATCAATTTTTATTATTATTTTTTTTTCATATTTAAATCGATTGAGCCCTGATGTGATAATATACACTTTTGTGTTTTTTTTTTATCGTCTTTGTTTTAATTTGTTTGCATGATAAAGGATTAATTTGAATTTATATTAAACTGTAGGTTTAAAACATGTATATACATATTAAATTATAACAAACAACCTGTAGCACAATTTAATATTACAATTTTATTGATTTTCCACTTTTGCGCTATTAACTATAAAAACTATAATTAATTTCTAAGAAATGTGTTACGTAACTGGTTGATTCATTTCGTCAAGAGTATCTTTTGGTGCTTCTCAAATTGCCTGTTACGTAGGAGAGTGCCCTCCAGTAGCGAAAGGTAAAACTACTGGATGATTATAAAATCGAACTGTAAATGCGATTTTTAAATGATTACACAGCTTTCTACGTAACATCAACAAAAACCTGTATTTTATTGATGTCAATAGTAGTAACTTTAATCTTTCCCTTCATTAAAATTGTTTTCTATTTAATTTAACGCTTTTAGACTACGTACACAAACATCCGACGTCACCGAAATGTCGTTTGAAAACCACCATACTAATATTTAATTGCATTGCGTATTTAATTGGAGATAAAGTGAACAGCCTCGGAAAGCAAAAATATACATACGCTAATATATAAGAGAATTATTAGATTGGTCAAAGTAGCAAAATTATACTTAAAGCAATCTGTATAAGTTAAGAATTTATATTTTCATTGTTCGTGTTTTTTATTTTAATAAATAATTCTTTGAATGGCGTCAGTTTGAATAATAAATTAATATTCATAAACATAATTTCAAAAATAAAACTTATTAGATGATTAAAACAGGAAATCTGCAAAATGTAATTTATTTAGTTTTTTTATTGAATGAAAAAATATGTAGTTTGTATTAATATTTTTTGTACGTATTTGTGAGCGCGTGGCCGGGGTGGCGACTTTGCGCGATTAAAGGTGGATGGAGTGAGAACGGCTGCCATGCAGGGAATGAAGAGTATCAGTGTATCAGGAAAAGTCCTGGCGCAGGCTCTAATATTTTCCTGAAATCGTATCAGTTCGCGTTCATTCGGGTAGTTGGATTCCCAGTAGGATCTCCCTAAAGCATGCGGCAGCAGTGGCGCTCATATTCAGTTCAGTCTTCAAATAATGAACCTACTAATTGGTTCTACATTACTGGGCGAATTATCAAATTAACCGCGCCGCGCTTAACTCAGAACGTCAAAGAAACGCGTAACTGATGTTGTTTAAACAGAGATGTCAAAGGTTTCCGATACAGAAACTATCAACTCAAATGATTCCAACGCATTAGCACCGGAGCAGTTTGCCAAAATACAAATTCCCGCCAATTCGGAGTTGGACAAGGATAGTGACTCTAACAAGGAAATACTCGGTGGAAGAACCCTATCCTGGCACGAGCATGTTTATAGAAAGTTAAACAGTAGGCCTACCCCTCATTACATAGAGAATATTCTCGGACTCAGTGACACGTGTGAAACAAACGATAAGAGTGCGGAAAATAAGAACAGAATGACCGTCAGCGATTTCACTGCGACGTCTATTAAAGTTGACTTAAATGAACCGCTTAATCTTTCAATTAAATGCAGTAACAGGCCCAGGACGAAAACATTAGATAAAGGTAAGGAGACATCTTTGTTGTTTTAAGTAATGTGCAGACTAGACCGAAGATGGGGCAATTATTATACAAACGACGATGATAGCTATTATAACCACAAAAACCTCTTCCTGTTTTTTTTTTTCGTAACATCCGTACAGTAATTTGTTTATATGAGATTTGTATCTTATCAAGACAGTCCTTGTTAATTCGGTGATTCTTCGATTCGACAATTTTTCAATTTGAAAATAATAAAATCAAACGAATCAGTTGTTTACAAACAACTTACGTGTTGACTACTAACGTCAAAACTGTTTTCTCACGTTTAGAATCATCGAGAAAACGGAAACGGCCGAGGGAATCGGTCGAGACAACAAAACTGCAGGCAGCACCGACGGCGACGGACCTACCTGTAGATACCATCGCCGAAGACGCCGACGCCAAATCGAAGAAGAAAAAAGCGAGGACCACTTTCACAGGCCGCCAAATTTTCGAACTCGAAAAGCAGTTTGAGATGAAAAAGTATCTTAGCAGTAGCGAACGTTCAGAAATGGCAAAACTGCTCAACGTCACAGAGACTCAAGTAAGCGTTTCCATTTAAATAAAATCGTTTAATTATAACGAAGAGCCTAATTTGTTTATATTGATTAATCGGGAAAACACGTGCAACAAAACAAATTCCGCGGTTTAAATAAGAAGCTGATGGGAAACAGCTGTCGCAATAATTCATCCATCCGCACCCCCGGTCTTCGAACTAACAACTATAGAAAGCAGAAAACCGGAATAAATTATTTCATTCGCACGTTCGTCACAACACAGAAATTATTATTTTTCGGACAAATTGCGTCAAGGCATAACAATACAAGACAAAAAATGAACATTCTTGTTTCACCCGGCAATTAAGAGGTTCTTAACGCTCAACGAAGTGTTATTTTTTTTTGAGAATAGCGCGCACGGCACGGACGGCAATGTGTTACGTTATATTTGTGTTATAATTAGGAATCTACAACGCATTAGCTATTAACTTTGATGCACTCTAGTTCTGACAGCTCCGACTCTAGAAATAGGACCGCAGGCTTTAACTTAACTCACATATGTTTGACTAATTCTCGTTAACGTGTGTATCCACTCTTAAATATCATCATCGCATTGCCAACAAGCTAATATTTATTTTGTTGAGAACTTGTACGACCCTTAATAGCTGCACTCTCCTTGCAAAATCATTTTCAGTTTGCATCGTTAAGCTCTCGTGAAATCAATCTTCGTTGTGTACATTGTGTTCAATTAATATTACTAAACGATTTATTTTTTTTTCATCACCATTAAATCATCATTAAATTTTCTCAATAAACGACCTGGATAAAATTGTGTGTTTGTTAATGCACTACATATTATTAAAATTATAACTGTTCATCAGAATTCAATTCTTATAATCATTATTATAAAAAATATATATACATAAGAAACTGTGGAGTTTAATTAGAATAGATCCTAATTACTGTTTTGAAATGTACTTAACATTTTCTCACGTTTATGTTTTATACAAGATATACTGTTTTTCCTATATTCATAATATAATAGGGCCCATATGCTTGTCTATTTTGGGTCAATATAAATGATGCGAGTGGTATAGTAAACCATTATTTGTCGTAATCATTGTGGTTACTTTTATTATCTGTGTAAAATTTTATTAAACGAAAGCTAACTAAATATTATATCTCATTATAATTTTATTTTATTTATATGGCACACTATGTACTTAATTAAATATATATATATATATATATATATATAACTATTTAAAAATACTTCTAAAATAAAAACGTACAATAATATGATGAAAGATGCGATTTTTAGTATTCTGTATAAAGAATTGATTTTTTTTTCTCAGATTCATTCATGTAGAACACGTTGACAATATTCTTAATCAGTTCACAATTTTTTCTAATAGTAGTGTAGTGTTTGGCTATTGACCACGAGGTCGTTCCAACGTGTTTCTTTCTTATTCTAAATCGCTTTTAATTATATGACCCATCCAATTAATCGAAGTGTCGATAAATTTAATTAACCTATTAAATATTAAATAAAATAATTTAATAATAATTGTAATTAAAAATATATAAAATATAATATTAACTATACCATATACTTGGGAAACATGTCTAGATCCAAAACATTCATAATTTTATATTTCGTATACATTAATAGTAGATTATTGTTGTACATTATTTTCACTCAACAGCTGCTATTTTTATCTGAAAAGTTATTTTAATTTTTAGAAAGTAGAAAGTAGTAAAAATAGACATCAATATCTTATTACATTAGTAAATACTTTGCACATATTTTATTATAAGCAACCTTTTTAATTAATAACAACACATAGATAAATGAAACGTTTGATTTCCCCGTATAGAGTTTAGAGTAAATTTTTAAACGAGGTACTCTAAAACTCGGGTTGATTAAATATGAGAGTCCAATTTTTCAGTGGGTGAAATTTAAATTTAATATAACCCCATCGGTGGGATTTAATTAAAATATCTGAAATTCAGTATTTCGAAACCGCGTAAAATCGATGGCAGCGCCGAGCGTCCCGCATCCCTCGTCTTTTCGCCTTATTTGTGTGCAATAAAAAAATCAACAAGTGGTTAGGTGGTTAAATGCGTCGCGACGCAGACGGCCTGAAAAGGTAAAATTGAGCTATTCCGTATGAATGAGCGTAAATAAAGAAAACAGGAGCCAATTAAATTCCAGCGAGTTGTTACCGTTTTCGCAAGTAGTGCATTTTGCGAAATGTTATATAATCCGGAGCAGAGCATACGATACCGACTTCCGCTATAAATACCCATAATATTGAGATCTTACGGAACGGATCCATGCATGCCGACGCAAATTGCTGCATTATTAAATTTTTAACGATTGAATTGTGTGTATATTTCATTGTAATTATTATTAATTGCATAGGATGTGATGGGATAGAACGGGACGGAATGGGATTTGATGGTTACAGTAATAAATGAGATGGGTGTATGTTCAAGCAATTAACCGCTTGGTTTTAAGTGCGGCTTTACAATGAGTATTGATCGCCGGGGTAGTTTTAGAGCGAGACCATCAGTAGCATTTGATTTGTTGTCGATATCAGAATCTGAATCAAGCGCGATGGCGAAATCTGTCTCTGATCCCCCGGCACGACTGCACTGTGACGGCACTGTGCGGTTACTGGGGCGATTCGCCTGCCGTTGCATTCTCTTGGATATTTCTTGTAACGTTTGTGCGTTTCGAAGATCGTCGGGGGCTAATCTCCCGCAAAGCAAACGTTAAGGGGCTATTAATTAATTGGTTCGGGCGCGGGGCGCGGGGCGCGGGGCGCTGGGTGCGGGGCCCGGGGCGCAGGAAAACGTGAGAGACTGCTACTGCTACGTTGCTGCGCAATTGATTTCTGGCCGATTCTTTGTTCGAAATTGGAATTATTAACGTGCCGCGCAACAATTAAATCACAGTAAAGCATGACGCAAATAATAATCGAATGAAACTGAACGTTTGCGTTGTCGAGGTAGAGATGGAGATTGAGATGGAGATGGAGATGGAGATGGAGACGATGGTAGTGGTGGATAGAACACGGCCGGCTATCAAATGTGCCGCTCTCTTCTCTCCACCCTATCTTGTCACTTCCTGCACTCTATAAACCCATAGAAATTCGCTGCGGCAGTTATTTATTCAGCTCAATTTAATGATGGAATGGGCAAACGATTTATGCAAATAATGTATAGTCCGTACGGACATGTGTAATTTCATCGAAAATAAATACCAACCAACCTTTTATGTACTTTCACTTATAATTTGGGAATTTTTATTGTGTTTACGTATCATTAATTATAGAAATACGAACGGTGATGAGATTATAAAAAGGCTGCCGACCAGCTGGAGGCTATCTCTTCGTTTGAGCTAATAGCCAAACTAAACATAGAGATGTAATATTCAAATTTCAAATATTTAGCACCGACCGGAAATACCTAATTACATTTGACACGATCTACTCAACTAGCAGCTAAAGATGTTTATCCACATATTCCCAGCCCGTGATCTCAAACATACACATACTCCATTACTATTTATAGGATCGGCCCGTTTATCTATTAATTCCACCGAAAGGAGCGGTTTAAGCCGCTTGTGCACTGCCCCCGCCTCCACCCTTCGGCCCGCACAGTTACGGTCCTAACGTTATCAATTGCCGCCCTTTTCGATTCAATGGAATCAATTTGTTGCGTCGATTATTCCATTCCGTCACGAGTTATAATGTGTTCTGTTCGTCCTTATCGTAGCTCTTATTTCAAGCTCGCACTATTAGTCCATTCCGCTCTTTTAACAAAAGCACGTTCGCTGAATCCGCATAAATAATTGACAATTAAACGCTGCCTTCGTGCCGAGGCGACATTTAATGAACGATCGTACGTTACATAATTACTTGATACCTTGTAACACATTTTTCTTGCAACATTAGACCACATGTGTGACTTTTTTTGATAACATGCTTAACATGTTATAACATTACCTTCAAAATTATTCATATCCACTCTTAGTTTCTCAGATGTTAAAAAATTAATAAACAATATTATATTTATCTAAATAGTCAATTTATGGTGAAAATTAAGATTTTCTTATTGTTTGGTCTAAAGGAATTTTTTAACAATAACAATTTTATTTTGATTTCATATTTTTCATAGAGACTTTGCTTCTGTATGCTATCAAAAGATATAAATGTGCAATGTTTTTATTTATTGTTTATAAAATCGTTTGCATTCGATGTACAACTTTTAAATTGTACAATATATTTATTGATTTTTGTACGATTGATAAATTGGTTGTTTACTCTTTGATTATAATTTTTTGTTATGAATTATAAAATGCAATTATTGCCTTCGATAAAATTCTAAATGCCATTGAATTTTAACGGTTATAATTATGCTCGTGTTAATTTAGTGTAAAATGTACAAACAATTAGAACTGCCGGCGGAACTCGAAGCAACAAGTTTATCGCAGAGATACAAAAGTTGTGTAATTGGAAAACAAATCTAATTTTTATTAATTGAATTTATAAAAACATTTAAAGTATTTGATTTGGGGGTGATAATAATGAAGATTTCATTTAGTGCTAATAAGCGGCGTTTAAGAATGTAATAAATAAACATCAGTCACTGTAATTAGGGCTGGAGTTGGCGACAATGTATAACAGTGTGTAAGCAGATAACGATAATGATTTGTATAGAGAGGCGTCTCGACGCGGACGCCGAGTGCCGAATGCGGAGTACCGTGTGTGTCAGACAAGGAGCGTCAATGTAATTTATTGAGCGATAAATCGTGCACTCTGGCGGCCAAACGAGTAACTGCGTTGACACAATACTAACAGACCACTTAGCAGAATATGGCTCATCATTTATATAGAGCGGAAACGTGCCCCCACCCTTTAAATTTACACCGACAATTAAGCACCGCTCTCTCGCATTTAATTAACTGATCAATTAATTAACACACCGCTTTTATTTATTATTACACCTAGCTGATCGAGTATTTGCCGTATCTATAGTTGGAAGAAAATGGCAAAATGGTAGGATTATAGAAAAGAGCAAACACGCGATTATAAGTCTTCCCTCACATTCCATGTAAATGTGGCATTATGTTTGTGTAATTCGAAGTAACGGCAGTCGAAGTAATCTGATGTGATTTAAAGCGACGTGAATGAACACAGGATAGAGCGGATCGCTAATCGGAACTCAAACGGCCATTTCCAGTTGAAACGCTAATCGATGTTCTCGCTATTACATCGTCAAACCCATCCCCATCCCCATCCTCATCCTCGTTCCCCACGGCCCCACGACCCCGCTGCCCCACACCACTGCAAATTCTACCCTCCGCTCCCCGGCTACCCCCGGCGAACGACAAACTCAATTCAATTGCCATTCCGAAATTGCCGCTCGCCCATAATTGTTATGATAGGTACCTGAATACTCGCCGCCCGCCACCCATAACCGCCCCCTCGCGTCTATCTCGCTCTAACACACACACACACACACACACACACATACGCGCACCCGCCAATATTTAATATTAGCCTCGTGCCCGTAATTAAAAACAATACTCCGCGCTCGTGTTATTTATTAAAATTGAGTTAGTCCGATAGACGGACGATCGTTTTATTTATGTATTTAATTCTTTATTTATTCGGTAGCGATGCCTATGATTATGACGGCAATTTACGACGTGCCACTAACCAGACATAAAATGGCAGGAATGCGGGATCGCTAATTAATTATTCCAAGTATTAAAGGCAGACAAGTAAAGCTGTATCACGTAAATTAATGGCTCGAATTTAATTATTAGGCAATTAAATTATTGCGGAGGCAATAATTGAATGTGTTTTGTCCAGTGTAAAAGAACAAATCTTATTAGCATAATTAAAAACGTTTTACAATAACTTCAAATGGGCAATTTATGATCACGACGACTGGTAGAATCAGAATCTCGTTCCGCCCTCTTCGTGACGGGCGGCTTCGCAACATTCCGACAGCCCTGCATCCCTCTGCGGATATACCACAATTACGAACGTGTTTATCGAGCAACATCCTCTTGCCCTGCTTGTGTCAGTCCATCGACGATCAACGAGCGCCCGCCGCCCCTCGAGCACACGACCCGTATTTCAGCAGTCGGCAGCGCAACGACAGTCAATTAAAAATTCGACGGTTATTATCGAAAATGTGAAAATGTTTCGCGATTCTCAATGAAAACGGAAAAAGCGAATTATGAATATTCGTCGTGTGTACCTGTGTCACGCTAATTGTAATTGTTCAATATGCTGTATTGATTAATTTAATTATCGTAGCAATTAGTTACGACGGTAGTATTTATAATAGTTTCGGATTCATCACCGATTATCAGATCAAACTCGATGGACATGCTTTATTTGACGACTAGCTCACTTGCGGACCGAGTTAGCCGTCGAAGGGATTATGCAGTTGCATATTTGTTTGTATCTGGTGCAGTTTAATGGTACACGTCAGCTGAATATATGAAATAATAAATGAAAATTGACGAATGTATAACAATTAAATTAACTCGCGGCGGAATAATTTCAATTTGATATTTTATTAAAAGACCATTTTGGTCGGTTAAAATGTTGTTTATTAATATTTAGCAGGCGTAAAAAATCAATTACAGTCAAACCTACTCGCCAATAACGTAAATAACGCAAATAACACAAATAAAATAAATTGACAATCCGTTTTATAAATAAACGAATGCAATCGGAACAAAGCGGCGCGTCGCGTTTGAGCGTTTGAGCGTTTGAGGGTTTGTATGAGCTGGCCGCTAGTAAATAAAACAATATCGGCAATCATTTAAAGTGGGAAGCCCTAATATGTGCATAACTTGTAGCTCGAAGCTAAATGCTATTGATTTCACTAGATCATGCGCCTTCTGTTGTTACAGGTGAAGATATGGTTTCAAAATAGACGGACCAAATGGAAGAAGATAGACAATATTACAAATGCGGAGGCGGCGGAACACAAGAACCACTCGGCGCCCACGAAGGAAGCGTGTAAAAGTGGGGATGAAAAAAGCAAAACGTTCTCCAAACAACCCAATCAGAGCTCCAATTCCAGCATGGAGAGCGACTCAAAATGTTCCTCGGACGTCTCCCTGCCCCCAAAAAACTTTAAAAACGTCATACAGAACAATCGCCTTCCAGTTTCGACGCAGGACGCGCACTTCCAAAATCGTCTCGACAGCGCTGGAGACGTGCTGCTCAATTTATCTTTTAACGTTAACGAGAACTCTTAAATCGTTACGACTAATTTGCAATCGTTTTACAATAAAATTCATTATGTTAAATTTTAATTAGCGCCATCTGGAGTTTCAATCAATTTCTTTTCGAAATGTCGGAACAATTGGGTTGCCTATAATCGCATTCAGTTACCTTCTGGCAGGTTCATCAGTACAAACATATATTTTTACTACATACTCCTACGATGTCTAAATCGGATCAACACAAATTAGAATCATAAATTAATTCACACGAATATTAAACGATTTACTATTTTATTATCTCAAGTCACAAAATATACGAGTATTATATATTATTATTTAAATATATTACAAATGACTTAGTTATAATGAGACAAATATAGAGAAAAAAAAAACTGCACGCTAAAGTTTACAGTTTATACACAGGAATGTTATTTAACCTTGTTTCCTTCTAAATTGATGGCTTAATCAATCAAACTCATTCACCAATCTATAAGTCTTGTACTCAAGAAAGACCATTTAAGCCATGGTTAATTTAATTTAATAAAGTAAGAATGTATTTTTGATAATAATGATAATACTATGTTATTATAATTGTATTGTTTTCATTTCGAATTAAAAAAAATACACCTGTCAGAGTAAACATATCCAGTATTCAACTTATGGATAAACAATTGTGACATAAATAAATATCACAAAATGCACCAACACGTATAAATAATACGATTTTAATTATTATAAACACAAACGTCAAATTATCGTTTATGAATGTATACATTATATATAAATCAGTTTTGAATAATTTCACTATTTTGACATAAGCGAATATAGTTAAAATACAATACAACAATATATTTGTCATTATCAATTTACATAAGATTAAAATGCATTTAATTAATTAACTGTTGATTGTGGCTGGATCTATGCTGCTATAAAATAACATCATAACATAATGTTTGAAACTTTAGAGCTGATTCTGGTACATAAAGGAACAACGTTTATGGTGTGAATAAAGTACAATATTAGTATTTAAAATATTTTTTTACTGTCAATTGTAGTGTGAATTAATTAGATTCAAAATAAATCTAAAAGTATATACATACCTACTACGACGAACTGACACTTAATTTGATATTTTGTTCTATTCGATTGTCTCACCGTTATTTTATTTAAAAGTTCACATTTTCAACTTCTGTACTATTATTAATGTTAGTTATTGGTATACGAAGATACATGTGAATCACCGTCTAGAACCTATGAAAATGCGCCTTTGAATTGTACATTACCAGCACGTTTGCCAAATTGTAAATAAAGCTAGTGGGGAATCTCCCGGTCGCCCCATACAGTCGCAGGGCGTTACAGAATCGAGTATTTTTATTACTAAGAGAACAAATTGTTTTATGAAATCACAAAAGAGTACAATTTTGTTAGTTGCACATACTATTAGGAAAATATTTTTAATAATAAAAAATATGATGACTTCATTTTACTGTGGTTAAGCTTGATATTTTATATGTAATATAAATTTGTATGAACCTTATATGTAATCTATGCGATAAATACAATTTTCATTATAATTATTTCTATTTCAATTGGAATAAATTGCGCCATCTATGAACTATTAGTGTTTTGCTAACGTTACATAGCGACATCTAATGGATGACATATTTATTTCATAGTTACAGGATAAGAACGATATACTTGAAGGTATCTGGTAATTTATAGAAAACTGTAACTAATTCTGTAATCAAAAAATTTTCTACGTTCCTATATTCGAGAGTTAAGATATATACTTTAAAAAAAATCAATTATTTTACTGTATGAATAGACAGTTTTAATGTGTATATAAATATAAAACGAATTCTGACGAAAAATCAAAATGAATATTAGTCATAAATACACAAAATTAAGCAAAACTATCACGTAGCCGATAGCCACTAATAATAAATCCGCTATTCCACAATAGATGTCTCTGATTGCCCACAAGTTGTGCTTCTAATTCCGTAAACAAATATTGAATTTAACAACGTAAATATTATTTAACCTAAATTCTAAGCGAGTTTAGTAATCAAGGTGCACGTCTATATGGTAATAGTAACATACACGTTCAATATAACGTTTCGATTATGAGATTGATATATTTTATAATTATCATTTTAGATAATTTTTTTAATTTTATGTTTGTGTATATTTGGTTGCATAACAACGTCAAAATTTAGTAAAGATGCAAAGCTAATGAAAATATAATGTTGATCATTGTGAAATTAACATTAGAGATATTTTGTTATTATGCAATAAAATATATTTTTCTTGGTTACTATTTAAGAATTTTTTATCAGTTTATCGGCTGGTGTTAATAGGGAATCAGAACAAATATTTAATTTTCTTAACACGGAAAACACAATGTTTATAATCAATTACCATGTTGTAACGGTCGCATACATTGATAAATAATTTAAAACTAGAAAACATTTTGTGCAAGTCTTACTAAGATTTATAGATTTATGAATTGTTTCGTATTTTAAAGTTATTCTTTATTCTTTATAACCTTGTTATTCTTGCTTATAATATATTTACAAAAGAATACCCACATTAATATAACACATACACGGATTTAAACAGCAAGAATCACGGGCGGAGTTCACTGGTTTCCAATGTTCTTCCATTCAGCCAACATCCATCCATGTTCAGTAAGACATTCAAAGAAAAATGTTGATATATAAACTCCCAAAATGTTGATATATAAACTAGGCGAACAAAAATAATAATAAATATGTGTGTACATTTAGAATAAGCATACACATTATTAAAATTGATATGAGGGTACGACTGTAATTAGGGGACTGCTCTTTTATTTCTTTGGGAGTAAAACGACGTAAATACACGTTTAACATACTCACTGCATATTCATTGTATACATTTTATTTCTTAATAGAAAAATAATTCAATGCAATGTTAAATGTTAAAAATATGATTACTTTATTCTGCTCGGAATTACAAAAATAATTAATAATACACATTGTGTTAATGGATATCCCATATCATTCGCTATGGGTGTATGATCGTGTCTTAAATTATGGTGACCTTAGAAACATTGATAAAAATAATTATAAATATTTTGTGAAGATTCCACGGAATTGAGTATTTCGAAATGTACATAAAATATTGATTTTTGTTATTTGAATAAATCAAAATTATGGGAAAAATTAATTGGAAAAAAAATATAAACTATTTGATGTGTGCCAGATGCGCTGGTGATAGGTGATATCCAACTGTATTTCATTTATTCATTTATCCATATCAATCATTAATTTTATTGTTCCATAAAATGTATACGACATACTTTAAAGGGCAATAAAATTAATATTCAAAATCCCCAGTAATAACAATAAAATTGCGGGTTTAAATTTTTAGAGGTTCTTTATATTGGAAAGCCCTTCATGTGTTAGAATATGGCCGCATTTCGAATGCTGTGCGTGCTCTATGGGATACTATGTGTAGTTTACAATATAAAGGATGCGATATCCGGTATAGTAGTGTATCTCCGATTGGTGGATTGGTGAATGCCGTTGGTGAATTATTGTACATCTCGTCCTTCGCACATCATAAACAACGGCAGCAATTCGCGCCGCTCCGGGATTCGAAGCAATTTCAAAATACGGAATTCAATCCTGGCATCCTTGAATCCCGGAATCCCCGAATCCCAGAAACCCGGGAATCGAAATTCGGATTGGAATTCGGAATTTTGAAATAATTAGATCCACACACGTAGCGGAATTTTCTTCAATTTCTTGACTGCGTGTCATAATACTCACACCAACTACAGTGTAATGGGAGCCCGATGCAAATTTATAATTGTGTAATATGACTTAATTAACCGCCGCAACGTTGAATCTTGCTGTCGGTATTAAAAGCTTTTAATTCAATTATATATAGCTTATGTTGGCAATGGGGACATTTTGTCCTCGTTTATATTCTGGTCGGGACGGGCGGCACAATCTTACGTTTGCGACAGAAGAAATACATAATTTTAATATTTAATTAAAGTACTAAATGCCACCATTTGGTGCTTATTATTACACCTAATCATAATTGTTGGTATTTTAATAGAATGAAGCTGCTTTGAATTAAGCGTCTCTACGATTACATTAGAATCTTTATATATATATATGTGTGTGTGTGTGTGTGTGTGTGTGTCTGTGACATTGCCAGTTGGAATAGTAAATGATCGACCGCGGCGCGGCAATGGACTGTAGACTACAGGCATGGGCTACATAATAGAATTCGTTTTGAAAGGGCCATACTTCTATTGAAACCTATTAATGCGAGTGACTTCATACCTTCACAGGTGCGTCTAGCTCTGCATTGACCGGAAGCACTTTATTGCACGAAATTCCGAATTCTGTTTCATTTATGTAAAAAAGCCGAGAAGTATAATAAACTTGATAATCATTTACTTTAAACTCTCCACCTTTAAAAAAATGTATCTGTGGACAGGTTTTTGTCTTATAATGCGCAAGTTTTTTTTATATCCATATCGTATACACGTAATTATAAATGTTACCAAAAACGATATAATAGTACACCGTGTGATTTAAGACATCTTGGAGGTATAAAAAACTGATAGATTTATAATATGTTGTCTTTTACGACGTCGTTACCGAATTATTGCCCCACGGATAAGCAACGAATAACGATACTATCGGTCGTTCTGTGTATTTAACATATTTCAATTTTAACTTCATTTCGATGCTTCAATTATTAATTGCTACCGACAACTGAGGATTACATTTATAAATCGTTGTTCACATTGTTATAAGTACAGTTATCGTTAATAAAATAAACTGAATGTTAAGAACATCATTAGGTGAATGACGTCGATATTTGTTAAGAGAAAAGATCTAAAAACGAAGACCAGAGTATACAATATTACAGAGGTGTCACTAGTGCTTATATAGTAAAAATGAAAGTGTGAAGAAATATTTGTAGTGTAACGTTCACCTACATCCTATTTCTTATAAAACTATAGAATTTTATTAATTAATCAAGATTACCTTCACGTATCTCATAGAAAAGAAGTAAAAGAATACTTGTTTATTCAGGATCTATTGATCGGCAAAGTACAAAGACACCCGTCGCATTAAAATATGTGTTTGTAAGTCGGTTTGCTTGATGTATAAGTATAAATCATTATTACAAAACAATTTATTTTATTTTAAAATTGCTTTCAACTATAAATAGTCTTTAAATCAGATGTCTTAGAATGCAGGAAAAGGAGGTTAAATGTCATCAAATCTATTAATTTATTTAATCAATGTATTAACAACGGTCGCCACTAACATCTTTAAATATATATTTATTTATAAAAAAAGTAAGAAAAATGGAAACACAATTCAAAAATGGAAAAAAAGTTTACAATGGTGTATATACCTACTCTAACCAGAACATTTGTTAAATATGAAAATTGATTTCATATCTGTCATGATATATTTCATATTTCAGGATCTGTCATGATGTAAACGCCTTAACTAGCAAGTAAGTAATAAAATGTCTGTATTCCTATTAATAGTGAATATAATTATTATATTATTTTCCTTGTTATTGTAGTTAACAAGTAACAATTTTCCTAAAAGAAAACAAAAACCCACTAAAAAGAAAAGTATTAGCGACTAAAACTTCTGCTTCTGTTCTTGTTCACTTTCGGAGTTTTCTTAAACTATTGTTCATGCATAAGTCTAGTATAAATTAGAAGTAATAATCATACTATAGTAAATTATGCAGACGATACAAACATTCTCATCTCAAGCAAAAGCCTGGATTCCTTGCTAACCTATGCTAATCTATTTATTCCGGTAAAAGAGGGGTTTATGAAAAACAAATTAATTACGAATAATCAAGAAACCAATATTCTCCTGAACGAGTCAAAAAATATATCCAACCCAATTGAATCAATTACTCTAGACAACGAAAGCATCAACACATTAGATTCTGTAAAATTCTTGGGAGTTTCTCTGGACAGTAGGAATGGATTGGGAAAATCATATATCCAAAATAGAAGGTAAATTAAACTATGCAAATTTTGAGAGTATTTTATGTTATGGTATATTTTTTTGGTGAAAAAATCAAATGCAAAGCGGATATTTATTTTTCAAAAAAAGCAATCCGCTTAATATGTGGACTAAAATACAAGGAGTCCTGTCGGGGCGTATTCAAAACAAATAATATTCTCACCTTCTATACAATATATGCATATCACAAAAATATAAGTGGCCACGGCAATAATTGAAATAATTACCAAACTAGAACCAATAACTACATACTCCCTTATCACACAAGAAAGTCTACAAAAGATGGAACACACCATGCTGTTATTAGATTGTTTAATGCCTTACCACAGCACATAAAAAAAAACTAAAAAAAAAAAATACTTACTAGAGAACGAACCATACTCTCTAGCGGAATTATTTTAATGATTTTATATCTAATGTAATCTAATTAATTAGGCCAATGTCCTTATATATTTATTAAAGTATCTAAATGTAAGTATATATAAGCATGTATTATATTACGCAACTCTGGTTTAAGCTAATATTCTGACGCAATTTTCATTTTGTACTCTTCTGACACGAAAGACATATTATTATTATTATATTATTCTGACGTAAGAAACGTTTGTTATTCACTTTATGTTCGGTCTTTCGGATGAAAGAACATCAGAAATAAATTCTGAAACAATTATATGCCATTTAGAATGCAACTATATCTTTAATAATCAATTTTGCTGTAAATGTTTTAAACAAGAATTTCGTGTAAAGTGTTGGTTACATGGGCACCAAATTATATTTTCTTTTTAAACTAAACTAAAGTAACTATTGTAAATTGATTTATATGCTTTCTTTCAGATAAATGATGATTATGACCCTATTTGTTTCTTCCATTCATTTTGATCTACTTAATTTTTCAATCTTATACGTAGGTTCTACCAAAAGCTACTCAGTAAAGTAGAACATTTTTTTTACAGCCGATAAATAAATCAGACGAATCATTCACAAACTTTATTAACAAGTTCTTTTAATAAACTGGAATACTAGCGCTCATTAATACTTCCAATTATGCAGCTAAATTTTATCTGCGTTATTATGATGTTTATATGGAATTTATGTTCCATTATCCGTTATAAAACAATTTTCTGAATAAATTTATGTGGTTGTCAGAAATTACTATATAAGAATAACCAAAACAAATAATTTAAAAATATGAAACATGTTGTAAATCTTTAATGATAAGTCTTATTAAGACTACGAAAGAAATCACTTATTGAAACAATTGCTTTCCAGGCCAATGCTACCATATAATGAATTAACCAAAAGTACCCACTTAGAGAAATACGTTCAAACTAGTGTTGCTTTGATAGCCTTGCTATTTTGTAACACGCAAATTTCTTTTGTATCATTCAATGTCGGTCGAAGTATTAGCTAGAGAAGTAGTTGTTTCAAAAATGATTTGTTCTTGTAGTCTTAATAAGACTCATTTGTTGTAGATTTTACGAAAATATTTTCGTGTTTTTTTCTAATTATTAACCAAAAGTAATTTGCGCGTTGCAAATAGCCCAACATGCAAAGCAAATGTATTTATTTCTTTTAAATAAACTTCGATTTTTATTTACGTGAAACGTTAATACTAATAATGTAAAAATCATGTTTACATTTGCAGACACTTAAAGCTGTACTGATGAGATCTAAAAGACCGAAACACATGTTTGCAATGAGCTTCCACATTTGTAAATTATTAGTTAATTGTCTACAATTTAAAAGATTACATAAATAATTTAATTTTATAAATAAATTTTAATGTTTATTTTTATTAGCTGTATATTGATATTAACTAATAATAATTCCAACTAGAATCCACATATTTTATTCCCTGGTAATAAAATTCAATTATTTTTTATTTTGGAAATATATTAAATTAATTTTAATTTCATAATTCATCACTGGTAAATAAATAAATGCGCGCTCAGGTCGTCTACATTAGGAATACATAAAATTGTCCATTTGCATATTTATAAAAGAGCGTTTAAGATAACAAATTAAAATGAGTTTTTAATTATTGCATTATAACGCGCGTATTATTGTAAATAGAAATTTAAATGAGAAGGATGATTAGCCGCTTCAATTAAAGTGATATAAAAAGAGGGTGCCTTAATGCCCCTATACCATATCTCATCCCCCATTTACATCCCCTTTTGGCTGCTCATTTCATCGCTGTCATTTCATACCATATATGTCCGGATTTATTCGTTCCCCTTACAGACACATACACACACACATACACACACACATACACACACACATGAACATTCATACATAATATGCATTTAAAATAAATAAATATAATTAAATAATACTTTTTACAGACTTCATAAATGTCGCCTATATAAATTGTACTAATTCAAACTGGTTAATGGCGATGATAATATCATTTAATGTAAGTTACCTTGATAAACATATTTATCAAAATATTGTAAGTAGATTTTTGTTCGAGTTCGAAGTATCGGATATTTGAGCTTTTTCATGAAATTTTTATAACTAGTTGTTACAAATGAGAAGGTGATCAATTTTATTTTTTTTAAATTTAGTTTTCATTATATTATGGGGTGTTATTTGGAAAAAATGAGTTGTAAGCGAAGTAATTTTATAAATAAAAAGTTGGCAACGCGAGGTAAGAAAACACAAACACACAGAAGTTGTATGGTAAATTTATTCGCCTCATCAGTTCCGCGGGGAGACGGATAGAGATTGCAATTATAAAATTTAAATAAGAATATTCGAGAAATGTTAAGTGCGTAATTTGTCCGGGGAATGATGTTTATACATCTCATTTCAAAGTTGTTCTGTCGGAATAAAGCGGTGGTGGAGGCGGAGGTGACGGCGGTGGCAGAGGCGGTGGCAGAGGCGCAGGCGGAGGCGATGCATTCCCCGAAAAGTAATACGAAAAAATTATAAGAGATATCCCTAAGATGATCCTTGTATCCTATTAAAGCATAAAAAATATCGAGATTTAAGCCCGTGATGACCTGTCTGCCATCTAGAATAATCATTTAACGAGACGACAGGGATATAAATGAGATTACTTTCAGCCAATTTAAATGACAAAGTGAATCGATATTTCTTTCTTTCTATAAAAATATTTATTTAAGGGCGCTCAGGAGGCAGAAGCGGCTCGGATACGCTTCCTTCTGTTTGCGAAATATCGCTCAGATCACTCAGATCACACAGATCGCTCAGATAGCTCACTAGCACCTAAAACCGAAATCGAAGTGGAAGTCGAAGCCGCAGCCGCAGACGAAGTCAGAAACAGGACAGGAACCTCTCACTCTTCTCCGCCACCTCTGCACAGATCATTGCATTTAATTACCGATTAACACTTTACATTAATTTTGAATTACGGCCGCAATTTCGTGTTTTTGGTTTAATCAAACTACTAATCGCACGGCTCTTGTCCCTAATTTACTTTCGATAAGGTAACGATTATGTCCTCGGTTATAATTGAATAATTTACCATTTAAATATTTTACATTCGTCAATCTCCCGCAACGTCCAATTAAGCACTAAACGCAAACAATAAACAAATACTAAAGAACGGAGAGACCGACAAATTGTTAAGTAGGTAAAATGTTGCATGCATCAATGCGTGCACGTGCTAGAGAAAGAGGATGGAAATAAAATAGGAGGCTGTCCCTTGTCGGTAGCTCGTAGCCCACAATCCGTAGTCCGTAGTCCGTAGTCCGTAGTCCGTTGCAGTTTTCCCTCTGTTCGGCGGGGCGAGATTTTCCTCGGGACGCGCCCAATTTAACACGGTTTATGGTCGTTTGATAACGCGTTTGCTGCACCACGCGTATAATTATGCATTATTGTGTTTTTGAGATTGCAGATTGCTGATAAGTGATACCACTACACTGCTATAGCACAATATAAATAGAGTGAAATATCGCGGCAAATCGCGGCAAATCGCGTCAAATTGAATCATGAACAATTTACATTTTATCCTACCGATTTAAATCACCAATAACCATAAATTCACTTTATCGCTGAATTTATGAAAAAAAACTCCTGCTTTATTTAGATTTTTTGATTTTTATATTTTTGTCGGATATAATTCATTTGTCTCGCCGCCCTTTCATAATACTATTTCCGATTGTATCATTAGATTTTACTAGATTTTTAATCAATATCGGACGGCTGTATATAAAACCGCATTCACAACGACGCTCGACGTATACGGTACATGTTAATGAATTACTGAATTACTGTATATTAATATACTTGATATCAACTTTAGAATGATTAAACTTAACAATAAACACAAGATATAATTGATGTTGTTCCTCACGCAATAAAATATTACTCTTTATTTGTATACTAGTGCCTTCATATATAGAAATATGCATTATATATATATTAATATCTCGTAAAATATATATTAATAATAATAATAATAATGTTTATTAGTGCGATTAACATTTTACATGGGACTTAGTAATTGATTTTTTATAGTCATTAAGGTAATAGCAGATGTAAAGTATACATTAATATTATATATATAATTTTTATATTAGGGATTAGTCTTAAGTTATCCTGTAATAAGTTGTATACAACTATTGGATAATAAATTTATTTATTTATTTATTTATTATAATAAATATGCAAAACATTCAAAATACAAGTTAAAATACAATTTAAAATGACATTACAATTATTAAAAAACACAATTTTTTTTTTTAATAATCATAAATAAAACATATATACAAATAATAAATTGAGAAAAAAAACTTATTATTACGTTTCATGTCAATGCGCATTCTTCTTCTTCATTTCTGGCGATATGAAATATCTATAAATAATTTCCTATAAACGATAAAGAAATCGATAATTAATAATACAAAGAAAATGTTCACCTGAAGCCACAGTGTAGCGAAACAATTGTAGTGAGTTAAATAAAATATTAAAATGTCTTATTAGTTTTCGATTTCTTTAAAGTTTATACGAAATTATTTATGGACATTTCGAATCGCTAAAAGGGAAGAGAATATAAAAATATATATTTCTTATTATGACTATGAAGGTACTATACATACAATATTTTTGAGTTTTTCTCATGTATGTGTAAACTAAATAAAATATAAATTTAAAAAAAAATCTTCCATCGGTAAGCAGGCTTTTTACCTGTGCTTATATCGTTTTTAAACGCGCCTTAAAATAAATCGATCGGTGATGATTCGATTATATTGAAATCATTCTCGTGTTCAACTTTCACTTGGAAAGACGCACGTAATTATGGCACAACTTCACTGACGAGCTATGAAACGGGGAAATACGTGTCTGGAGATCGCCATTACATAATAATTTCTGGACGCGTTTAAAAAAACGATATAAGCACAAAAATACGTTAGGTTGTAATGATTGCAATTTCAGTCACGTGGCGGCAGCTATTTGTTCAATTCAATGTCTGACGGTGCTTTAATGCGAGGAGTAGTGGTTTTAACTATTAGTTTTTAGTTTTACATAATTTTCTTCATTAACTTTCTTATTTTTCACATATGTACATAAACAAGGTGTTTTGTTAATATGTGGAAATGACTGAATCGAGAATTCCTTTTTCAATATAATGATTATAACTTATCTACATGCAAAAGTTTACAGTTGAGCCGTTATCAGTTTTCAAATTTCCAAGGAATAATATTTATTGTTCAATAACAATTGAACGTTCTATTCGATTTGACTGAAATTTATTATTGCTGATTATCATAATATAAGACATAGTTTTAGTTATTATGAACGATAAATTCTCTATAAATTATTGCTTTTTATTGTCCAATAAAATAATAATAAATAATTTAATTTTGTAATTTGTATTTCCAGTTTTGAAACTTTTAGCAGTTTGATACATTTGAATAATTCGACTAAAGTATTTATATTTTCTAGGAATATTTCTTGGTGTCACGCCTTATCGTACTTACTAAATCTTGATCAATATAGCTTTGGCATCTTGCCATAAAACAGTAACTTTATGAAAATATGACCAGCAATTATTGAGACTTATAATTAGAAATTTTCACGCAATTGTATTCTGTAATACGTCAAATATTCACGTAAATGCATCTTATGCTTTTGTTAAATTTTAAATAACCGTACCGATAATAATGATATTAATCCGTACATGTTTTGAAATATAATAGTTATTCAGAAAAGCACAAAAGTCTATTATACTCGGATTAAATGCAGGTAAATAATTCCGGGATATAGGTTTTAGTAACTTCCTACGGATACAATAAAGGAAATTTTGAAATTAATTCTAATAGCGGCTTTAAAAGTCAACTTTGAATGGCGCTTTGTGAAATGGAAGAGGGACAAATTGCATGAAAACAGGAAGTTCGTGTTAGGCACCATTCATAAACAGCATGACTTCAGCCGTTCATGCCACCTTGACGTTGGATAGTGGGTACGAGGATCAAATAGCCCAGTGGCGTTCGTTAAGAATGTTGCTCACGGTTATTTAGTAAATCATTATTTTGATAATATTGTCAAATTATTTTAGAAGTGAAATAAAATTAATTAAAAGTAGCGTACAGTTAAGAAAATCTTTATCGAACAAACAACAACATATTGTATAACAAATATATAATTAAATGAAAAAAGTAATTTATCATTTACAAATAATGACAAATAACTATTTCTTAGATTCTAAGTATTTGTCTCCAGTACGAGACTGAAAGTTTGTTTTCTTAGCATTACGTAATTAAATCAACAGATATTTATTTATATTTTATTTTATAAGTTTATGTAAATAAAAGGCTATTTTTTCAAACAAATTACATATATAAAACAAATGAAAACGGAAATCTAGGTTTTAAAAAAATTTAATTATATAGTTATAATTCAATAAATTAAGTGTAGAAAATTAAATATGAGTTGATACGCCACTGAGACTTGGCGGCCAGACCCGTTTTGTCAATGAATCTACGTTTAAAATACACTCCGGGTTAGTCTATTGAAACTGGGATTTGTAAAATGGATCAGCCCAGGTGTGAGCCCGGGCAGAAAGGTTGACTTTGCCGGCTGTAACTTTTCAACTTTTCAATATCTCCTACGTGCACTAATTTTCTGCTCGGCTAGCTTCATATCGCACTGCTCTGTTATGTTATTACTGCTGACATCTTTACATTTTGTGTGCCGATGTCATTGTCGACGAGTGTGAATTTATTTTCAGTCTATAATCATTACGTGCCCAATTGATCATTAGAAAATAATCATACTTATTCCGATATATTTAACAACCACAATTATCATTTTTTATTGTCTTAATATAATTTCAATTTGATTTATAAGCAAACATTTTTATTAAAATAAATTTTTATTTATTCATCCACTTTACGATTGATTCTGCAACGTATTATAAACATTTGAGTAATTTGGTGTAGTTACTATAATTTACAAATTACTATTAACAATCCAACCCGATAAAGTAATTTTTACATTCAGAATTAATCTACAATAATATTTGTACTCAGACTTCAAATTAAAAATTATAATTTAAATATTGAATTAACTAGGCGGATACACGCTGAAGCTAAATAAAACTTTAAAATAAATCAACACAATTATATAATCACTAAATTATTATTAACCATTGATAATGAGTGCATAGTACTCGAAATGTACATCTGGTATTAATAAAAATTATAAGTGAAGTAAGGAATTTTATTTTCGTTTCATCACAATTATATAATATTTTAAGCAATTATTAAACGGTGATCGAAAATACTTTTTTGGTACTTACCTAAATAGCACTGAACATAATTTGATAAATAATTATGTTTCAATATATTGTTGATAGAACCAACTGTCAATAGTAAGAAATAAATCATACGAATATGTAATTAAATTAGTAGTGAACGTATTCGGCTCATGTGCCCTTATTATGCCGAGTTACCCTATAAATGTGAGGGGAAATGTGTCCCCTCGAAATAGCCAATTATATTAAACTGTGAATACAAATTGACTCTTTTGAAACGTTAAACGGTTGGGTTTTAGTTATCATTGTAGTGTGCAAAAAAGACTCGATGGCCTTTTATTTACATCTGGTCAATTTGGTACATGTCCCGTTATAGCTCGGGACGCTGGGCCAAGAATTGATTTGAATGAATTTTAACTGCTCTTATTGGGACGAATGCTGGTAAAGAGTAAGAGTGAGTAGTAAAACACGTGCTCGGTAAACGTTAAACGGGATTTTCTTGGAGAATTTGTCAGAAAGATCTCTTCGCTCGGTAACTGATCATGAAAACATTTCCCCGTTAAAGTTTATTGTGGAGAGCGAAATGATGGGCTCCTGTAATTCTGTGGAGGGGATGGTCTGACGCCGATGCCGATGCCGATGCCGATGCCGATGCCGATGCCGATGCCGTGACGATGGCGACGGCGACGTCGTCAAGGCAACGTTCTGGCGCCTGAGCATCTACCTCCATCTGCATCCACATCTACATCTTCGTCCTGTTCCAGAATGCAGATAAATCACGGGTGTATCTTATAAGAACAACTAGGATTTAGGATAATCGTTTGGATTTTTAAAATTAAACGTCGCGCGTTCTCACGGAATGCGGGGAAGTAAAATTCTTTAGTCACTTGAACATATTTATTTTAAATATTACAAATACATTGTTTTCCTCATATAATACATTACAGGTAGATTGCAAGTCGCAATTACCAAGCGGTAAAATGTTCCCAAATTATATGGCGGCACAATTTATAATATTACAATGGCGATTTCACCCGTAAAAATAAAACATTTAATCTGGGAGCATTTCTAAATAATCTCCACATAATAAATAGATTGCACATTTTTACAAGACTACAAGATGACAGCCCAGAGGAGTACTCCCATTATATCATATGTTTATATACTTGACTTGCGTATTATGAGCTTGGGGAACACGATATATACATATGCTAATTTGCAGACTACGGAAAAAATTAGCAGTAGTCTCCTTCCGCGCTGTAATCTAATCATCGTAACTCAACAACAAACGAAAACGAAACAAGGACAACTCAAATTCCGCCACGTCCTTTGCATTTGTTACACATTTACACCACGCCACACCAAAATTGAAACAAGTCCGATTTCCGTATTTCCACATTTTTGGCAGAATCGATCGACTTAACAGAACGTGGTGCCTTTGATAGTAAAATAAATATGAATCGTTAATTCGGGAAAAGCAACTGTTACAGATCTTTTTTTTTTAAGTACGTCCTATTCAGTTATGCATTAGTTAATCAATACGTAATAAATAACGTTTATACGTATACATATAATATGTAACATTTTTACATTGTTTGACAAGTCATTGAAACATGAATTTCAGTCAATCATCCATAAGTCTGCACACATAATGAGATCACTACACTTTTATTTACAAGTCTTTCGCGTACTGAATTTTACGGTTGGGTCATTCAACTAGCAGCAGTCTCATTGTAAATTTGGTCTTTTGGCCAAATGCTCTTCCTCGGTATCAGAAATTACGTCACTATTTTCATCCGTTTGGTTGTCGAGGACTTCCTGTTTCCGCTTCGCTGTAGCCATTTCAGCAGCATGCTTTTTTCGCCATTTTGTCCTCCTGTTTTGAAACCATACCTGAAACGATAGAGAGCTATTGTTATTAAAATGAATCACACGTATACGCATTGAATGGAAGCCTCGTATTTGTGGGGCCACGAAGTAACCCTGTGTGCAAACATATGGCGAAAGGGGTGGAGAAGAGGCGGAGTAAATTAGGACAACAAAATAAGATCGCTAGGGGTGCAGTCCACGTTTTTCGACTCTTTGAATGCGATGCGTACTGTAACCGAACCGTCCAGTTAACTCCTATATAAATATTACACGATATTTAGAGATATAAATCATGAAAAATATGGGGTTTAAGGGCCACGAAGTTAATACAGTTTACGTCTCTGCGTGGACGCCCTCTGTTGTCGTCTCTCTTCCGAACCCACGAGCCGCCACTCAAATTATTACAGCGAAAACAATGTTTCCCGGCGTTACATCAATAAAGGTGCTTTTGCGTCCCCATTATTAAAATCTCCTCTTGTCATTTATTATGAAATTTATTTTTTTAGTTAAAGGTTGAAAAGCTCCCGACGCAGAAATATTGCCAAAGGAATTAGCGAACCAGGCGCGGAGAATCTTCAGATTTATTCGTTGTTACGTTTCGTTATCACCGCTTAAAAAGAGCACAATTAAACATGGGGCGAATTACAGAGGGGTGATTATAATTAAGTGCGGCACGCACACTTAATTGTAGGCACACATGAGCCCACGCACTCGCACTCGCTCTAGTACGCCTATTTGGGGTTCGCATGTGCCCCCACACACTCCAACACTCCGACACTCCACGTTGCAGAGTCGGCTTAGTGGGCGCGACATGTGTTCTTCCATCCGCGTGTATCACGCTGTCATCCCGCCATGGATCACGTAGGGGTGGTTGCCAATACGATTACTATTAAAGACTGTTCACTCCGCGGTTAAAACCTCCTTTCAAAAATTTATTTACATATAATTTTTTTAATACGTAATAAAAAAATCTTCTCTAGGAAATAATTGCTTTAGACTATAGTAATAACATTTTTTTAAATATTTTCTTGATAACATAATGATGGTTGCAATTGTTGCAGTAAAGTTTTTTTTTTTTCTCCAGACACGTGTTTCGTTGTAACACAGCTCGTCAGTGAAGCTATTCCAAGTGAAAGACCGGCACGAAAATAAATCGATTTCAATAAACTTTAATTATGCCGATGGATTTATTTTTAAGACGCGTTTAAATTCATATCTATTAGAATTTACAAATATGTGTGTGTGTAATTAATGGGAAAAAATTTAAAAAAATTAAAACACCCAGTTTTAACATATATAAGATTATTTAAAGAACGATATCAGCTCTGGTAGAAAGCGTGCTCTTTGCAGTTTAACGTGTAAATAAAATTAAAAAAATAATTTATTAATGCAGTATTGTTGTAAATTGAAAATATTAATGAAAAAAATATTTTTTTCGAGTATTACTGGTGCTAACTAACAGCTCATAGTTATCCTCACGAGAGCACAATTTCATGCACGTGAAAATTTAGTAGTTTTAATTTAATGTTTACAGATGGATTATTTACGTTTAAAATTGCTTCATGATATAAAATAAGAAGTAACTGTATATATTATGTGACAGATGCGTGTACATTTGAATAGATTGCATATTAGTAAATATGAAAGAGATAATAAATTTAACAATGATGACGGTATAGCGATGGCAGAGTGCGGGAGGGCGGGAGGTCGAGAAGTGTGAGGCAAGTGAAATATATAAAACAAATTACAAATAGCCCCTAATTTGCAAGCGAGCGAGGGCGAACATCCGGGACCACAATGCATTGCACCATGTACAGCTAATTACGCAGTCACTTAGCGTTAATCGATTCGGTCGCCTTACGTTTACGGTTAACGACATACTAATGACCCAACATTTCCATAGCATAGCCAGTGCCTGTAGAACGGGGGATACAGCGATAGGGATAGTAGAATAGGGATAGGGAATGGGAATGGGGATTAGGGCGGCTTGCGCGTGTAACTCATACCGATTTTATCTGAAATTATAAAACAGGACATTTCGCGCTCACAAATAATAAAAACATCACGTAGATTAGGGACGTCAGCGATAAATCAAACCGTCATTTCGAGAAGAGCCGACCAATGCATCGATATACCGCAAAATAAAATTCCATATACGTTCAAAATATGATGGATTGGTTGGCCGATAGACAGCAATGGCTACCGGATACAAACGATGTACGAGCAACAACACACACACACACACACACACACACATTCATTCGACCCACACAAAACCTACCGAAACGTAGGATAAAAATATTTAATACAATTTCAACCCTCTCGTTGAATGTAATAAACACATTTCATCAGATGTGTTGTCTTAAAAGTCTTTCCGTTTACCGATTTGCCTACTAGTTACAATTCGTTTATAATTGTTACCGTGAACGAGTCGAAAGAACATTGAACGCGGACTGAAGAGAGGAGAGAACCAATGTAGAATTTTTGTTATCAGTGTAGTAAACGTGGGGCGATATTTATCACAAATAAAAAGAAACCGAAAACACTGGAAAGATAAGGTTGCATAGCTGAAAGGGAGCGAGTCAAGATTCTGCTAACTTATTAATTTTCAAGAGAGTTTTTTTTATTTAGCATTTTTATTTAATCTGAGCGTACTTTTATTACCATAAAACATTCCACATTTTTGTAAATTAAATCCTTCCTCGGAGCTCCTAGGAGGGAGGCGCTCGCAATTTTATCTCTCCTTTTGCCTCGCCGGAGAAACAGAGAGAAGAGATGCATTTTGATTCACGTAAATAAATATAAGACGGGGGATCCTAGCACTTAAACCTCGGCCACAGTATAGTTCGTTAACTAAAAGAGACCCAGAAGACCAAAGTAAAAAATAATCTGGACAAACTCTGGATATGTTGCCCTGCTCCGCGCCGTTATACTAAAGCGGGGGCTATCACTGTTCTCGTAAAAACACGATATACTTTTAAGATCTCATCTCCTTCCTACTGTTTCAAGTCTTCTCTGTATTAGCGACAGAAATTAAAAATTAATTTTATCTTTCTTACACATTTAATTAAATTTTAATGGTTCGCTCTCACACCGAGACCCCAACGTTTTTTTACCCTAAAGATGAGCTACGTAATTAATGCCGAGATATTAAAAATTGAAGAGGAGAGGACCCCGCCGTGTCTGCTCCTTATTTAGGTTTTATCCCTTTTTGCTAGATTGCGCTAGAACGCGCACATTTAATATTTCGAAAATTTCACAATTCCACATCGTATCCTGGTGACGAATGTTTAGGTGCATGTTTGTTATAAACAAGTGGCGCCCCCATGACTGCCGCCCCTAATTCAATTTGTCAGGAGATTATGCGCGCACAGCCGCACACCCTCCTCGAAACCATACATCATGCAAGAAGAACCCCTGGTCTCTCTATACATGCCTATAAGGAACATTCGGTAGCTATAATTCTCTAAAACCATACAGTCCTACAAATAATCCTCCATTTATAAATTTTTTATCAAATTCATCATGGCCTATCAATGTTCTGCGCTTTAGTCTCGTTTTGCATGTTCAATGTATCAATATTATAATTTTATCGTTCATTTCCCCTTTCCTCGGGGCGCCGCGCCGTTCCAAATGAAATCATTTGCTATTCCCATTTTTTATCCGGCCACAATATTAGACGTATTATTTTTTGTCGACATCCAAGCTTATATTCAAATCCGCTCGACTCGAGATTCAATAAAAATGCAAATTTAAAGAGCAAGCAAAGAGAACAATTGCACTTGTCGGTGGTCGCACGGGATCTTCACCATCATCTCATCGACCCCTTCCGCCCCCGCCGCAGATCTATTCGACTTTGTATCATCAAAATCACCAATCATTTCTACACCCTGCCAGTATACCGCCCAAATTGCAGGTATACTAAAATTGCAACAATGTAAGTATTATTAATGATGAGTTAATTAGTATTGGACAAAAATTTGTTAATTGTTCGCAGCTTTGTGCTTTTGCCGCTCTCTTAGTGATTTCATTAATTCTAAACATATCGTTCCACACGCGTCGCCACCGAATTACTCACAGGGGATTTAACGCCGCTCTATTTTAACCCCAGTATGTACTTTAAGTTAATCGGATTAATTTTGAAACGAGCCGATATATTGTGGTACACATACTAATCATACTTAACACTGGAAAGATTTGACAGATTGCCGCACTTATTCTGATCGCCCGACTAAATCCCTTTCGATTCCTCAAACGAAAATTTACACATGGGTGGGCAGTGAACGAACTAGCTGGATCAATTAACTGTATCAAACCAGGAAAGAAGTTTCAATATAAATCTTGGTAGTTACCTTGACTTGGGATTCCGTCATGCCGAGGGCATAAGCCAGTTTGGCGCGCTCTGGGCCGGCCAAGTATTTGGTTTGTTCGAACGTTTTCTCCAAAGCAAATATCTGCTGCCCAGAGAACGTCGGCCGGGTGTGCTTCTTTTTAGCATCTTTGTCCGAATTCACTCCTAGGTTGCCTTGGTTCACTGAAACAAGCGTTCCTTTTTAATCATTTCACACACCAAACAACATAAAAATAACACAATAAAAATAGTCAAAATATTATAGAAATAAGTATATCATTTTTAATCAAGAAGATTTATTTTTTTAAGTAGTATCCATTCATTATCATAGATTCAATAAAAAAATATTTAAAAATAAAACATTTAACTATACTTATAATAAAAAAAATAATTACGTTTATAAACAAATATATTAAAATATTATAAAATAAAATAAAAATATATTATTTATAATAGGTTGAAAAAATTCACTTGGTTTGTTTCACTAAATTGTTTATTTTATATTCGACTAGTTGAAGTTGAAGTGAATTTTTTCAGCAACCTATTATTAACATAATGTTTCACCAAGTGAAAAATGAGAATCAAATACAAGAAAAATATATTTATAAAATTCATTATTAATAATTCATTCATATAATCTAATGGGCTATGAAATATAAATGAGAACTTAAAACGTGATGTCGTTATAAAGAACTTAAAAACAATACTTTAAGAAATATATATATATATTTGTTTGTCTACTGAAGTAAAATAAATCAAATGTTTAACATAATATTATATAATTTAAAAATTTAAAAATTATTATTCGAATGAGAATTTAGTATTCTTACACTTAATTCAAATAAGAATATTAATATTCAAAAATTAATAGTTGCTATTTAATGTCATAAATGTATTTTTCTTCATTTTTGGCGGAATTTGTTCTTGTTTATGCGACCGATGATGATTTACGAAACAGTAATTACTTAACAAGAACGATGCTATTTAAGCAGAAATGATTAGCAAAATAACTCTTCGGTTTAAAATGTCTAGAAACAGTTAAAGATCAAAAAGGAGGATACTCCAAAGCTAAATCCAGGTAAAATCATCGAAGATAACAGCGATTATGAAGAACAACTGAATGGCATTATATTTCTAATGTAATAATTAAATTTAATATTTTAATGAAAATAAATGTCTTTCTTTTAGTTTTTATATGTATTTTTCAAGGAAGGCGATCAAAGTTTTTGAAAAATAAATAAATAATATAAAAATAGTCAATACACACTCCTTTATTACACTGTAGGTGTTATCTGAATCTAATTGTGGAATTACTTGAAGATACGATTGTAATATATAGAGAAATATTTATTTAATTGATAATATTATTAATATGCTAGTGTGTTAAGGTTACACAATTTACAGTGGCCTTATATTACGGTTATAAACGGAGTTTTATCATAAAAATCCAAATTACCTAATTATTAGAATGCACCTTGAATTATTATCATGCAGCATATTAGACAGAAATATTGTATTTCTTTCAATGCATTAATTTTATACTAGAATTTAGGCTGCGCATGAATAAACTACAATTCACTTCTTAAGTAATCTTCAATTCTGATTTCTATCACAGTTTGGCTGCGATTGTAGCCAAAACTTAAGAAAAGAGACATTATTAACAGAATGATTAGTTTTTTATTAGTAGTAGTGATTGGCTATCGACCATGTATTCTTTTCGCTGGGTTTTGTGAATTTATATTTGTGTAAATGAGCTAGTTATGTCACTTTATAGCGAAGAGTACCGGTCAGCCAAAAAAATACAAATTGATAGTTCGGCCGCAACCATAAGCACCCACACCACTGGCTTTATATTATTTTTTATATTCTATAATAATAATTTAAGCCTAATGATTAAAAATACTATTTTTTACTCGATTATTAAGCATATCATAAAATATTTTTACTTAAGTTCTCATTGTAATTAATTATTTTATAGAACTCAAAAATAACAACGAAATTAGATGTGAATGTTTGTTTCAAGCAATGAAATAAAAGGAAATAAGGATTTTTTAACAATGTGGATCGTTTTGTTCTATCTTAAAAAAAATAAGTTTTTTTATACTTATACGAAACTTTGTATCTTCTAGTGTAGTATACAAGTAGTAGTAAAAATTGTAGATTCTAAAAAATACAAAAACGAACTTCTCTTGACATTTGTTGAATTTGGTTCTCGTTTATCACGTGGTGAAACATTTTTTATACATTCTATAAACAATCCTTACTATTCTCTTGACATTGATTAAATAAAATAAATGGGGAATTATGAAATACGTGAGGTGTTTTGGAAAATCACTGTAAATGCTACATTTTAAAAGCTATTGTAATTTTTGTTTACACTAGAAAATTTAGTTTAAGTTTTCTTTTGAGAAACCAATCTTAATCATAAATGATCTGATAAATCCATGCGATCATTACCTTTTATAAAAAGGCATCATGCCATCATTTGGTTGAATGAAAAACATACATTTTGAAATCTAGGAGAGATAAAAGTTCCCTACCTCTCTTACAAATCCATTGTAAAAGAATATAAAAGTGTTTATAAATATTAAATTAACTGTTTACATTTACCAGCTCCTATGGCCATGGCGTTAAAATATTATTTTATATTTAGTTTAAAATAATGTTAAATTAAAATACAGCGTTACCATTACTTTTAAATGTTGACAAATGAAAAGCAATATAAAAAATGACGTAATAATTTGGAGCAGTTTACCATTGGACTGAATTTGTGCAAGCTTTCCACCGAAGCTATAGAGGTGTTATTGAATTTGTTCAGGGGCTTATATGTCCCTTGTGGCCCATCGCTAGCAATACCCTGCGTTGTCAGCATATATAGATTATTATATAGACATCTGGTCTGAATCTTTTACGATATAAATGTATCGACTGCTATAGGACATCAACATGCCGTACCTATCTACCTTATATCCAATATTTCGATATTTTCCGCAGCGTTCCACACTTTTACTCAAAAGGTTTTTTGCAGTGTCGCGGTGAAGGACGACGAAAATTTTAAATACCGAAATGATACACCCCAGAGCGTGCGTGGGGTTTTTGCGCATGTTTTAATGCCCAATGATAAAACATTTGGTGTCAGCAAGGATTTTCAATAATCCATACAATAAAAAAACTGACGATTTTATTGCGTGCGCGTTTCGCCGCTCTAATCAATATCCGGATATCCGGATTTTCGGGTAGTAATGATTGCGGCCAGATTTGCGTTAATTATACCGACTACGCGGAACGATGTTTCGAAGTAAGTGTTATCATTTAGATAAGGAAAATGAGGATGAAACGTGGCATTCATGATCAAAGCAGTGGCGGTTCGTGGTCGGTCAGGCCAATTTGAGCCTCATAAGGAGTTTTGGTGAATCTATTGCGAACTCAATAAGTTCGATTACTTCATAATACAGGTGCAATTATGTAATAGATAATAGTGTACGGTAGATACAGAAGGGCGCGGGATGGGTTTTTAACCCGGCAGAGATATGCGTCGAGTCGCTGCTGAAGCAAAGTAGATAATCTCATGATCCGTGTTATCTAGAGATATAATTATTCTAACAGGGTGTCTTGTTTTAAACAGCTTGCTCGATCGTAGTCGCGGCTGCGCTCCCTGCTGGCGTGGCGCCCTCTTTCTAGTATCTAACTCGTTGCTAGGTAACCGTCACCACCACCATCTCCTACGATACGACCGCAGAAATATCAGCTACGATGTTGCTGCTTGTTTTACACGACACTACACGACAAGACACGACATACACAAGCACAACAATTCTACTGATATGGAAGATAAATTGATGATAACAACTCTATTCACCCTCCACTTTCATCTTTTCTCTCCTTTTACACCTTATTTTACTCTTTTCACGTACTTTTAAATTATTCTTACAAAACGCATAATATATATATATATATATATATATATATATATATATGTGTGTGTGTGTGTGTGTGTGTGTGTGTGTGTGTGTGTGTGTAATAGTAATTAAGTGATCTGGCATGTGAGCTGTAAGCTGTTTAATCGGTAAGATGGCGTCCATGTAGCACCATAATAACATCCAACTTTGCTAATTGAAGACTACTGTAGTGAATTACTTGTTCATCCCAGCAACATTAAATGTGCTGTCAGGCAACTGTTTCAGCTTTTACGGCTTTCCGCAGCCGTCGTTCAATGGAGGGAAACTGCTCATATTTAACTTGCGATACTAACATTGCACTCATCATTATTGTCATCTAAATTATTTATCCACGATTAATAAATAATAATGGCCAATAATTCCTTGATAATAATATTAACTTCAATTATTACTAACATAAAGGATATCGGCCTACTAGTCATTTTGCTGCTGTGTGTATGCAGTTCTAATTGACGATATATATATATAAGAACTTATTGCGCCCTATTAAGTTTATGTGGGTATAAAAACCATCGGTTATGCCGTATATATCGTAATTAAGCAAGGGAATCGATATCTGAGCTTGAAAGTAAAATAAAATAGTTGAAAACAGATGAAAATTGGGAAAGTTCGTACGCCGCTGGTTTTGATGTTGGGTTTTACGGCCGGAATTAAATAGGTGTGCGAATTAACTGAATTAGGGCACTTAAAGATAAATGAATAAGCATTGCGTTAACTTTATATTAACTACCAGGAATAATAGTATCACTTAAAATAATGACTTCAGCTCGGCAATTAATGAAATTATTGTATCATACAGCAAACACAAATGGCAGTCGTTCTAGTTGTGTATCTTCGTTCCCTTCGTTATACCTATTTCTACTCGAAGCCTGATAATATCCCCGATCCGAGTAATTAATGTCGGGGTTTGTTTGATTTGCCAAGTTAATAACGCTACTGCCAGATGGCGCCAAACAAATAACACATACGTCACCGGCCATTGTGTGTATCCTGCTTTCAGCTTTCAGCTTTCAACATTCTGCATTTAACATTTAGTTTCATCCGTTTGCATCAGTGGCGTATCTTGTCTTGTGCTACTTCCTCGATCTCGTAGCATGAGCCAATAAATGATTATATAATGAAGAGAATGGTTGCGACCGTTACTACGTGCTAATTCTTTCTTGCACTCACTATGCTTTAATCACAGAATATTTCATAATATTTCATATTAAATATAGTAATTAAAATAATTGATATACCGACAAAAAGATAATCTCAACTAACACTCGAACATACTGATGATAAGGAGAAGTACGTTATCCGTTTTAATGATATAATACAAAAATATTAACGCTATGTTATGAAATGTGGCATATGTGTTTCTTCATTAAGCACAATTAGACACATGAGCTGATTTGTAGATATCAATAATAATATTGTTATCGCATTGAGAGGCGCATATGGTTCTAGTATTATTACATCATATATTACAATACATACAAGTATACTGTGGACATTTCGAATAATTCAAAATGGGCCGGTTGAAATGTGCTCTCTCGAGCTTACTCACAGTGGCGGAGATTGCATTTATCATGCGTGGATATATGTGTGCATATTAACTCGCACTGTCACCCATGGCGATTACTTCATCAGGAGTAATACTAATTTTATTATTCTATTGTACAGCAGTTTATTTTCTTTTTTATTTTGTTTATTGTTTATTTCAGAAGTTTTTCCTCTTTCAAAATTACAAACCTCCAGGATTATAAATGGAAGCGGGCCATTTGTTAATTAGCTTCGGGGCCTGAATGTTAATACAGAATTTTCAATTTTCAATCAAAGGGAATTTTTCTAACAACCGACATTCGAAGTTCAGTGATATATATGTGTATATTCTTTATTCATTATATTATTTTGTATAATATAAAATGTATTCAATATTATATTATCTATAATTTTAAACAAATATAAGGTTAAGCCAGAAAACAATCGACGATCTCGAGTAAAAAGTATCAAAAGCTTTGTTTCAAGCCTACCAATAAAGGGGTAAATGAAAATAATTTAAAAACTTAAACATTATTTTCATTTACCCCTTTTTAAAATAAAGTACCACATAGTAACGGTCGCTACCATCATTTTCACTACCAATAAAGAGTGAAAACTTAAGTTTAAAGTAATTATTCGTTTTTGATACGTAGATCACACAACAAGTTAAAATTTCGGATTTCGGAAAAAATAATGGTTAAAATACAAGTACCGTATGGAATTTGAACAAGTAAAATAAAATAAAATGAAAACACTTTACTGTGGCTAGCTAGTGGTAATTTTCAAAGATGAATCGAAAACGAAATCTAAAATAAAATGACTAAAACATGACTCTTATTATTTAATAAAGAAACGTATTGGCTGAGTAATGTCTATTTATATTTTTAGTTATAGAAAATAATAATAAGAAGTATTACTAGCTTTACATCAAATTCAAATATACATACATGTTAAGCAATTGATATTTTAATCCTTTGTAGCTGTTAGTAAGATATTAAAAATCATTATTTTGACAGTTTTTAATTAAATTATTTAAAACAATACATTAGATTCTTTCAAGAAGACCTTATTTTGTTTGTTTGGGTTTGTTGGCAGAAATGTTATTTTATATTGTTACATCAAGAGAATCAAATGTAATGAATGAAGTACCAACATTACCAGTATAAAATAAAATTTAAATATATATTTATATATCTAATACAGGGTGAGTTTCTAACTCTAATAATAAATTCAGTAAATCATAGAAAGTTTGATTTTTGTGAGTTACGTGAAGATAAATTTGATTAAATTAATAAGCACTAAAAACATTGTTTAGTATTAAAACATTGATAATGGTCACTTTGTGTCCGAAATATATATCTGTGTCCGAAATTAGTGCTTATTAATTTAACTATAGAAAGTTTATTTTTTGAAAATATGCTCGGATAGGTCGATAGTATTTTAAATTGTGCAATTTCATTTTGAAATAATAACATTATATACAGCGTGTCCCAAATATAAGATATGACGCCATCGGCTATTTTTTTAATGACAATCCTAATTTTTTATCACTATGCTTAAAGGGTATACCAAGTTACACATGTGTGCCAAATTTAATAATTTTATTTGATTTACACAACAGTGGAACGACTAATACTCTTGTCGCTCAAGTATGCGTCGAATGCGATGCTATACTTCTTACTTGTTTTTATAACTAAACGTCAAAATAATAAACGTTAGCTCGACAAAAAATGATAAACCTGCACCTTTTGGCATTCCACTTTTAAAATGTATAAAAATTGCTAATAAAACACGATTTGATTTCCTTTATTTAAAAATAAATTAGTGAAGAAAGGAAATCAAATCGTGTTTCATTAGTGATTATTACTTCACATAACTCAAAAGAAATAGTGAGTATAAAAATTGAATTAAGTTGACTTAGATTTAAGTTTTAACTATTAACTGATTTTAATTTATTTTATTTATATACTACTCCTCCTGATTGTTATATTCCATATGTTGTTATCAAATTTATATATTATCTCCTATGTAATTCCTAATATATGTATTGACGTGTGTAAACTTATTGTGCTAGCACGAATAAATTACTATTACTATTACTATTTATTCATTCTTCAAATTAGATGTTTGTTAAATACCTTGTAAATGACAGGAAATAAAATTTTGAAATTTGGCACATGTGCTTAAATTAATATAATCTTTAAGAATTGTTAAATTGCGCTCTTTTTGATGTAACAAAATTGTATACAGCGTGTCTCAAATATGAGATATGATGTCATCGAATAATTTTTTAATGGCAACCCTAATTTTTTATAACTATTCTTAAAATGAACTCCCACATAGTAACGGTCGTTACCATCATTTTCATTAAAATACTAATCGATCTATTCGAGCATATTTAAAAAAAAAAACTTTCTATGATTTACTGAATTTATTCCAAGTTGGAGACTCGCCCTGTATGTATTATTTAAACACTAAACTAAAACACTTATTATATATATTTTTTGATGATAAACACACAATAAATGTTTCATTACTACGTGGTAATCCATACTTACACTGAATTCAGTGAATTTTGCAATTCAGTATAAATGTTTCAGTTTAGTGTTTATATCATGTATTATCACGTATCAACAGTAATAACTATTCATGATCTTATATGTTTTTACAAGTATTTATATAATATTTATTAGTAAATTATGTTTTAATTAAATATTTGAAATGAATGCTATTGCTTGGCAACATTTATTATCAACATTATAACAATAGTTAGTGGCAAACGATGAATTAAATTTTCACTTAACCCGCGGTGAAACATTTTTATGTTAATTAGAAGATTAATTAAAGCATTTGGTTTTGTTTTAATAAAATAGTGAAATTGAAGCAAGTGTTTTATTTAATCTTCTAATTAAGGGCAAAGATTGAAATATATTATACTGATATAAACATTAAATTAAAACAACTGATTTTGGAGACAGTCAGTTTTTCATAAATTTGTTTATATGACAGACCTTTTTTAAATGTTTGACTAGTTTCTACACAATTGAATTGGTCATTTATTTATTGTGTCGAAACAATAGTGACAAATTTTAATAAAATGTGTCATATAAACAAAGTTTACTTGTGCTTTTAAATTAAATTTAAATTTAAAGCATTTACTTTATATTCGTTAATAAAATTTAATGTAATACATACATATTTTTAGTATAATTTAGTAATACCGGTCGTCATCATTATTAAGATGATATATTAAGTAAAATGTAGAATTGAAAATTGAGTGTGTAAATTGAAAAATTGTTTTGCTCGAAATCAGCGCAACGATGTTTTAGCGTGTTGTTTTGGGCTGCTTATAACTTTCCCCTAATCTCTGGGGTCTCCAGGTTTCAGCGAACCGGGATACAATTACTTCTATAAACAATGAGTGGATTTTTCCTTGGGGCGATTGCAATTGCATTCGAACAAATAAAGAAAGAAAAGATAACAAGAGGCGATGCGATTTATTATTTCGTGCACGGCGGTGGGAAATCCCCGCGGTGCTTTCCGCAATTATACATTTTATTGGCGGTAAACGTAGTGATGTTTGTGTTTGGGCAGCATGTTTTAATAGTGGATAGTGGGGTGAAGATTGCGGTTCGATTTGTTTATTTGAGGGAAGTGGTAAGTATCGAAAGCTTGTTGGTCTGTTGATTGTCTTGATGATATTGCGGTCGTCGGGTTATGTTTGTCATATAAATGAACGCAAACAGTTTAGTAAAGCTTGTTGTTAGCATTAAGGGTTAAGGATGAAGGGCCGAGACGGTACTTACTTGCACTGAGCCTGTCGCGCCATGCTATGGGGTTGGCGACGAGTCCCTGGAAGCCGGGCCAGTAGAGTCCGCTGGCGGATCTTCCGAGCTCGACGGGGGGCTTGTTCACCGAATTCGCAGCGTGGTGGTGGAAGAAGGCAGCGGCGGCAATGTTAAAACCTCTGAGACCCGAATTCGAGGGGCCCTGGGAGTTGTTGGAAGCCATGCCGAAAGTGTTTTGCGAAAAGCTAATGTTATGGGGGAAATGCAAGGGTCCTGTGGTCACCTGCGAGGGCCTAGAAAGTATGTGATCGATGCCGTGGGGGTTGGCTCCTTGAGAGCTGTTACTGTTGGACGTAGCACCTAGGGGACTCCGCGAAATCAAGCTGGAGCGTTCTACGTGTAAGCTTGTACGCTCCAGCAGGACATCCGCGTCGTTTTTTTCTTGGTTATGGAGGTGATCGGGCGATAAGTGCGATTGAGTTTTCATTTCCGTCATCGAGTGGAGGGCGGCCAGAGGGGCTGCCAGCATATTTCTGTGTTCCAAATTGAGAAAACTGAGGTTCTGTTGGCTCGCGAACTCTAACATCTTCGAAACCGGCGGCGGTGGAGTCACCGATACCTCGGAGCGGTCGCTGGAAGCGTCGCTGTGTTGGGTCATGGCTGCTGGCGACGCCGTCGTGGTAACTTGTGACGCGAACGGAGCCGCGTCTTTGTCGCAATGTAAACTCACACAAAAACACGTGTCGTCGTCGCACAACACATTACAATCCACTGGGCACTGTCCGTTCACGGAGGAGTAGACAGAGAACAGAGCGAACAGAGCGTGCGAGGGACTGCAGGAGGCCGAATGACGGTGGCCGGGGGTGCCGTGCGGCGGGTGCCTACCGGATGCGGATGCTGTCCCTTTCGCAGGGTGTGTGTGGTGCGGTGTGACTCGGCGGTGGCAGCGGCGGCGGCGGCGGCGGTCGGCGGTCGGCGGTCGGCAGCTAGCACGGGTACGGTACGCGGATTCAGGTCCGGATCGCAGCGGTGAGCGTCAGCGTAGGCCCGTGCTGGAGCTTCGGCTTGCTTGTTGATGGAATAAAGAAGTTCCGAGATCGGTTAAGTGTTGACGAAACGGGGCGTATTACACTATAGTGGGGGACAGTAAAACTGTGACTTGGTTCTCTATAAACTCGAGTGCATGTTTAATATGTTAAAACTTATTATTCCGGTCCTTATGGCCAAGGACATTGAGTGGAGGAAGGTATGCGTGTCCTTTTTGGTTGCGTAGTTACACATTGCTCTATTTTTAAAAGAGATTAATGCTTTTTTCATTGGTTCAAAGGAGGTTCGGGGCAGGATGTTTTCCGCCGTGATTGGTAGGTTTAGTATTGCGCGGAAACGCCCGCCATTGGTTATAACCCGCCTTGTCTATCCCCTCTCTACTGAACTCGTATTATCGCAGTATACATGTAGTCAATCTGTAAGGAGATATTTTACTACTCTAAACATTTTAGCGGTGGAAATAAGGTTTGAGTCCGTCTCTTGCCACTGCATTTTCTCTCTTTCTCGTCTTCCGCCCCCGCTCCCCCGCTGCCCCGCTCCCCTGCCCTCTGCGACCGCCACTATTTCAATATTTTACTAAATAACATAATAAAGACTCGACTATGCATCACTTCATCACGTTCCACATTTCGCCTTCACTCTTGTAATACGGCCGGCCGGCCGTTTCCTATTCTTCCTAATTAGCCCCGCGACGAAAGAATCGTCCGACGGCCGTCCATCGTCAACCGCCCATCGCCCAAATACATTACAAATTACAACTTTTTCCCTAACGAAACGCGAACCGTGTTGCTCGAATCGATAAAACAAAAGTCGTTCTCTTCCATTACTTTGTATTCCGCATGTGAGCGCAAACAGAGTAACACAAAACAGTTCTCGGCTATAAAATTATTATTATTACGTTGGACGAAGGATTGTAAAACCATATCTTAACTTTCATATCTCCAAGAACAAATATGTTGCCTGTAAAGCTTTTATTGGGCCGAATAAAATGAGAACCTAAAATACACCCCCACCCCCCAACGCACTCCTCTAATTCAAAACATTTAATACCTATATTTATAAATTCATTTCAATTAATTTTATCGCACGTTCATAAATATTCATATTATATTTTATATCCATCTCCCCCGCCCCCAATGAAACAGTCATTGCCAATTATTTACTCACTTTTTTATTGCATACTTATGTATGCAACAATTGTTTAGAAATTAAAATGTTTTTGTTCAATTATAATAACTTGTTATGTTGTCTAAAATGAATGAAAACATATATAAATTATATTTAATAATAATAAAAAACAACGATATAAAAACTATAAGAAATAAATTCTAATCTGAAATAAAAATAGTGATTATTTTTTATTCGTCGAGTAAAGCATGTGCTATTTAAAAATCTCTGAAAATATAGCATGGGATGCAACAAATGCCATTTTAAGTATGTGTTAAATATATATTTTTAATTTATTTATACAAAGTGAATTTTCTATAAATTGAATTAATTATTTATTTATTTAAACAATTGTTCAAAGTAGAACAAAAACAATTTTAATGAGCATGGGTTCAATTTAATCAACATTTAATATTTAATTATTATTGTTAATTCACCGGTTCATTTTATAAATTTTCCAGCACGGATAGAGTATACTTATCTACCGAGGTAAGAATTAGTGATGCTTATTATTTAAAGAATTCTCCAGGGTCAGTTGCCTTATTGTACTCTAGACAACCAGTATAGGCTTTAAATATTATTAATAATATTTTTTCCACAAGGATGTTGACCCGCAGTAAATACTCTTTTTATACATAGAACCCGGTACACACGAAATTGATTTATTGACTTGTTCATCTAACAATACACAAAAATCCCCGTGTTCTAATAAAATCTGAATATCACACATATGTGCTATTTAAATAACATTTAGTGTTTCAAATTCTACAAGAGCACCTGATTTACTCTCAAGACTTTTTTTGAGATTATGGTACACCTCTACACCTGTAAGAGAAAAAGTTAGAAATGAATCAAAACAAAAAACGTAAAATATAAATCTTCCTATGATTAAAATTAATCCATTTATTGACAGAATATAATACATGAAGAAAACGCCATATAATAATTTATTCATTGGATAGATGAGGCCGTTACTTGTTGAAACTCCATATTATCACACAGTGGCTTCATCAGGTAGATGACGTATATATATATATATATATATATATATATATTTGTCATCTACCTGATGAAGCCACTGTGTGGCGAAACAATTGTTGTAGAACAATAAAACAATTTTTTGAAACCTTACATTACGTCAGTGTTTTATTAAGTAATAATTTATTCAGTAAGACTCCAATGTGTACTTCTTATACTAAGAAGATTTACAACACATTTATTGTTTTAATTTGAAACCTTTTAGTTTTATTAGCTGAAGGGTGAGATGGTGGGTTGAAAAATAAATGAATTCTATTTTAATTAATAATGTATTGATTGAGAATGGAGGTTGGATCGGTGCGAATAATGTTGATATCAACTGCTAAAGAGTTTCAGACTAGAAGAGAAATAAATATATATTTAAAGAAATATTGACACAGTATAAGATTCCTGAATGTTGTAGTTGCAGTACAATATTAAAAACATTCAGAAACCTTATACTGTGTCAGTATTTCTTTAAGTGTTACTATGAGGTTTCGACAAGTAACAGCCTCATCAATCCAAATGTATATATCTAGGAGAATAGTTTAATAGATTGGATGCTGGGTTAGATATTACCCGTCCATTCTACATATACATGTGCACTTCAACATTTTCTGCTTCGATTCTCTAAAATAGAAGACAAGTACTTTTAAAGTATTAAATGTTTCAGTTTAAATTTGAATAAATACGCAGTGTGGATTGGCGACTACTATTTCATCTTTTTGTTCTAAATATGTTATACCATAGTCACTCAGAAACCATTTAATGTACATTTAATCATACTTAATTTATTTGACAGAAAAAAATACGTTCAAACTAGTGTTGCTTTGGTAGCCTTGTTATTTGTAACAAGCAAATTACTTTTGTATCAATATCTATCGAGGCATTAGCTAAAGAAATAGTTGTTTCAATAAGTGATTAAGACTCATTGTTGTAGATTTGCGAAATGTTTTCGTGTTTTTCTAATTATTTATTATCTCATCCTTTAATTAATTAAATATTAATATAATGCATACAAAATGAATCTTCTTAAAATTGAAAATTCATTCAATAGACTCACGGGAATATTTTCTGGTTGAATTTTTCAAGAGAAGAAGATAGAAATTTATTTATCACAAAATACCTTATTTTATTCCATTTCTTCTTCAAAAAACCTAGTTTTATGTTATAATAACTCCTCAACCTGCATTCATTGGAAATAATATTTTTAAAAATTTTTAAACCTCATCAATAATAATTCTGATTTAATTCTCTGAAAATCAAAGAAGCGAAAGTGATATCATTAATTATTTGTACTATCCCTGGAATTTTGAAAGAATTCATTCATTAAATTCTAATTTTAATATTGGTTGTTCTCTAACCTATCTTTCAATTAATAAATCATATGTGAGGGATTTACTAAATTGATAATTAATTGCAATAGAATTTAGATACAATTTTAAATAGATGAATTCTTTCAAAATTCCAGGGATTGGATAGTACATAGAACATTAGATGATTTGTCGCCCATTACTGGAGTATGGTTGTGTCCTTTATCCCAATCCCAGCAACCAAATCACCCGTAATATTGAAGTTAGCGAGCGAGCATCCCTCCGTACCCTAACAAAACTCCGACATCCTCTAAATCCTTTACATAATCCTTCCAATTACACAGGAAATAATGGTAACGCTTTTTCACAAAATGTTTTTTATTCACTAAATGTATACACTCGAAATGTATACATTTAGCGAATAAAAAATATTTTATGAAAGAAAGTGTTACCATTATTTCCTGTGTAAGTATCAAATCTATCTTCACGTAACTCTCAAAACCACGTTTCTAATCCTTCCAACCAACTCCTCTATGATATCTATGATACAACCCTAGTTATCCCCATTCTCCAAAAATCCTTTCAACTTCCACATATCATTCCTATACTGTCTTCCTAGGAACTCAAATATAATCCCTAAATTTAAAAACCCACATTCTACTATTTTTGGTTTCAATTCATCATTTCATGCATCTACTCATTAAAGACTGACGCCATATGACTGGACACAAAACAAGGCAAAAAGAACTCTGGTCGATAGCCCGTTTACAGATTAACATAATAACACCTCATTCATTATTTATTTATTATTTAAATGTTTTACATATTTGTCAATAAAAAAGTATATATATATATATATATATATATATATATATATATACAACACTGTTTCTTTTTATTATTTTTATAATTAATTGTTGTAGTGTTTTGGAAGTAAAAGTAGTATATTAGACAAAATTATGTACCTTGGATAGGCGTGTGGTTCTAATAAGTGAAGGTTAGTATAGAGGACACCCACTTACCCTATACGAGTTGTTTTCGCTATTTATGTATATCTATACATTTTTTATGCGATTAAACCACCCTTCAAAGCACTTTGTCCAGGCAGAAGATGATAGCTCTAAAACATGCGTTTTGAAGGGCTCAACCGTTTCTTCGGGCGATGAAAATCGTTGTCCATGCAGTCTATCTTTAATTACTGGGAACAAGAAAAATTAATTGGGTGCCAAGTCGGGGCTGTAAGGCGGATGACACATCAATTCGATTTTTTGCACAAAATGATTCGTCGTTTTGAGTTGTTTTTTTTCAATTTACCGAAAACTTCAGACAAACAAATGGTCGTATACCACGCTGAATTAACAGTCTTTTGATTTTCGTGAGCTACGGTTGCTACATGACCGAACTTCGTAAAAAACGCCACCATTTGCTTCTTAGAGCTTCGAGAACGAACAATTTTTGTTGGCTTTGCATCACATTGAAATACCCAAATTACCGATTGGCCTTTTCTTTCTGGCTCATACGCTAAATTCTACTACTCGTCACCTGTGACGATACTGTATACGGCTTTGGATGCACTACAGTTGTATTTTGAAATCATTTTACAGCATCACGAGCATTTTTTGAGCATCTGTCAACAAACGTGAAATCCAACACACACACAACTTCCCAAATGTTCGTGCAAAATCCAATGTATTCTGGTAATATTAATGGATTGCGCTTTATCGCCAAAAGTTGAATTCAGTTTATTGATGCACTGTTCTTGAGTTAGATAAATCATAGGTCAAAAATTTTCGTAAGTTGAATTTTTAACTTACTGTAAACAACGCAAGTAGTGCTCGTACGTAACAACGTTCTGGGTACGTATAACGTCAAAGTGTCAATGTAAGATGTCACCTGGCAATACCAGTGTTGCCATTTCTCAATACATAAATATTCACATACACATATTCACTTCAATCACTTCTGCTGTGTTCATTTTCTAAAAATAAAGCAAAATTACTATTACTGCTCGAAAAGTTCAAAACAGTGTTAGTTCAAGTTTGATTTTTACTTTCCCTATATAGAATGTAGGGAAAGTATTGTTAATTATGATAACAGGACTTCTCAATTAGAAATTATACAAAGATGATGCATTTATAAAATAAATGAGATATAAAACTCGATACGATAATACTATAAAGGTGCCATCTATGGTATTATCGTATCAAAGATTAACCAGGAGAGTTAAATACCTCCTAAGTGAATCTCGATTTCCTGTCTCTAGGCTGATGAGATCTAAAAAGATCGAAACCGGTCCGTGGCTTTTGTTGACGGGAAACAATATTTAATGTTTAGATATAAAACTTTTTATATACATAAAATTAAGTAACCATCATATTAGTTTAATCACATTTTTGTCACGTAAATTGGTGTTTTCGAAACCACTCATACATACATAAAATGTATATTAGTTAATAATGAATTACTTATAATGCAATATTTGGAGTACACCGCCCACGAACAGACAACACTCACCAAAAAAGCTTATTTCAAAAATGGTCCAATTAAGGAACTTCAAAACATATATTTCCGTTAAAATTTTGAATTGAGAAAAATTCAGGTGACATACTTTTTTGTACATTGGCCAGAGAAAGTAAAAAGAAAATATATATATATATATATATATTCGCATACTTTACCCGAAGAGCAGAAAATGTTATTGACGCACTCCTACGAACGGTACTTTGCAGAAGTGTAAGAGTGTAAATAAGATGCATTGGATATATCGATGTATCTTTGAACGTCGATTTTAGAAGATGGGTAGCAGTGAAAAATTAATTAAAAGCCTCAGCCATAAGACGTTAACGTCGTCGACTGATACTAGATGATACTAGTCCTTCCTCTCGAAAGATGGAACTACTCTGCATATCATTAATAATAATTAAAGTTGAATTTAGATATTCTCTTTGAATCTTTATGTTTATTTGAGAAGGAACTCATGAAAAGACACACTACCATGTGCGAGGGTCTTCTCAGCGGTTTAGATCGGCAACGGCGTCCACTATTCGTTATTACGTTATTTATTAAAGGGCCGCCGAATTGCAAATATAATTAGCGTCACACATTTAAAAATTTTGAGTGAAAACATTAAATTAATAATAGTTTTGTAGAGGGCGAAAATGTGGGCTTTAAAGTGGCTACTAATTTAACGTCGCGGTTGGGGTGGTGGGGGTTGTCCACGGGGCCAAAAGAGGTGGGGCAGTGGCCTCACTGGAGATGGGGTGAGAGACGGTAAGGGAGAGTAAAATACATTAATTGATTAATGTTCTCACTAATTGAATCACGAGAGTGAGAACTTATAAAAAAATATCGTTCGCCGTAGAAATATAAATGATGAAACCTTTCAATGCATTTTAAAAAAGTATCCCGTCGTCAGTTTTCGAACGAGGGGTAGATATTATTTAAATGAATGTCCTAAAAGTTGGGATCACAATCGCACTGATGTGATTTAATTATCTCCCTAATTTAATATATCCCCTCATGCTAACTTTATTAAATGTCTCTATGCTGCTATTTATTTAATGGAATACTAATGTATTTACAGATAACTGACTTATCATTTAATAACACATTTTATATTCTATCGTTTCGCTTATGGCATTTATAATCATCTATTATTATCATCTAGGGACGAGTTTGATGTTTGATATTTAATTATAGTTAGGGCGACGCGACGTTCGTTCCAAGGGCGCTCGCCAATCCTGAACTTTCACCCATCGCCCATCGTCCATCGTTGTAACCCTCCACCGCTTAAAATTATATATTTTTGTTAATAACTATAAAAGGTTGCAGTACATCATACAATACAGCATTGGATTAGTAGCAAATCTAAACATTAAATTTAAATTCTTCCTTGTTATTTGGGTGTGTTTATACTTACACTCAATGACTAAAGGTACCGGTAGCCCATCCGACTACATGCTCGAAACAACAACCCTTGATTTCTGTTATCGCTACCTCAATAGCAACCGAATGCACCGAGATTTCAACTTAATTATTTTCCATTGTTGTAAAAAAATATTATAATAATAGGGCAAAAAAGTGAATAACTGTTATACAATTCTATTTTATTATTGGTAACACTTGATAGTCTATTTGGTTTACTTAAATGTATTTTTAAACATATTTAAAAGTATTACTACTTGTAATAAACTTACATCACTAGCCCACTTGTCTCCCAAAAAACTTTCATTTTCATGTAATCAATCAAAAACTATGGAGATAATTAAATTAACACTTAGTCTATATAAGCACAAAGTCGTTTAGTTTAGGACATGTGTAGCAGATCTCAGAGCTACATAGTTATAGGAGGTTACTTTTTCGAAAGACAGTAAGGTAACTTTCGTTAATATGACTGAAGTTTTTTTACGGAAATAAGAAAGTAAAATATGACGAAAATATTCGTTTCTTCCCTCCATTTTAAAAATGTTTCAAAACTTTTACTATTAAAGTCGAAAACTGCAGTTTTCAAACAAACGCCGCCTGAAGAAGACCAATTTGTAATCACAAAATCAAAGAATTTCTCTGTTACAAAGAATCCAACCCCAGGGACTATTGGAGTATACTAATTGATCATACACAGCTACAATTATGTTAAAACAAAACAATAAGCAAAGGATAAATTGTTGATACTGGTAGAGCTACACTCTTGATGGAACGAGATATGTAAATTCGATTGGGTAAAACACTTGTTAAGTTCCATAATATTTTTATTTTCAGTTGCCTGACACGTGTTCGTTCCTGATCATTTTCAAAGTACAAAAGTTTTGTACTTTGAAAATGATCAGGAATGATCGAAACACGTGTCAGACAATTGAAAATAAAAATATTATGGAACTTAACTGGTGTTTTACCGAATCGAATTAAATTAATTGTTATTAAATATTAAAATATTGTCAAACTTCCACTGTGTATAACGAAAAACCGCAGTTAACTTTAACAACGTGAATGAAAAAATTGTCAAAAGAAAAAGAAATTACAAACATAAACAATACAACGTAATTGAGTGAACGAACTCTTACAAAACAAATTAACTTAAATTCTAGTATAGCTATAATATTACGACAAAGTATAGCGGTCCAATGAATAAATAAATTTAAATAGTGCATTTTTTCTGCTTGATAAAATTGGAATCTCTTTAATTGATTTCGGCAGTTTGTTTACTATTTTTACACATGAATAATAAGTACATTTTTAAATGCACTCAATCTGTGCCGCGATAGAATAAATTGTTGTCCATGACGACTGTTATAATATGTATTCCGAATTAAAGAATTTTCAAATAATTCCTGTTTGTCCACTGTGCGGATTTTCGTTTTTCAAAATGTAAGTTTGACAACACTTTAATATTTAATTGTTTTGTTTTAACATAATTGTAGCTGTACACCCAGAGGATGGATTAAAATAAATCCGAAAGCTTGGTATATGATCCCCTGTAAAAGAGATATTCTCTGGTTGTGTGATTATTCCCCAACAAGTAGACCGTTACTTTCCTCAAACATATACAAATTTTAATGGTAAAAAGATAGTAAGAGGTTATTTATTTGATATATTTGAATGCATTACATAATTGAAGATAAAATATCAAACGAGCACAACGTAAAACACGTTGCGAGTAGTAGCTTTTAATAGCTGCGATCCCGATGCACATGAAGTGGTGTTTCGATCTATGTACTCAGTCACATGCGTCATGTATAAAATTTACGTCGTAAGTCCAATGTGTATGCAAAGGAAGAAGTACGAGGGCGACATGTTTTATTACTTTTGCAGCCGCGACCTTACCTGAGCCATATAAAAATGTCTCAATACTACACAGTTTTAAGGAATTTATTTGTACCAACGACGAATCTATTCCGCCTCCAAACTGTAGTCATGAACTTTAATAACATCGTTTTGGCGTTTTATTGTATAATTCCTGTTGGGCCTGATTCGCGGTCTTAAGGTTTTAATGCCTTCGGAACGATTGTTTTGTTTTATGTTTGAGGTGATTCGTTCCTTTGGCCCTTTTGCAACGCCGAATAAAAATGGAATCGAACGTTGCCGCGTCGCATATCCTTTATATGCGTCAATATATTCCATTCGGTGGCCGCAATTTTTTACCTCAATCGACTCTACAGGACTATTAAATCAAATAAAACTTTATAGTCGAACCACGTGTATACAAAGACATTTATGTGCAGAGCCATAAAAGGTGATATTGGAGAAATATAATCGTGGAAGGAAGAAGCCAAACGGCCTAAAAGCTTTATAATATAATAAATAAACGGATTGGACGATTCGGCTGATATTAATGTAAATGTTTGAATTTCCTTATTTTCTTATGCCCTCCAGACGAAATCATGATACATATCGGGGACACGCCTAGTTCGGGCATATTTAATTTCGCTTCTCCCTCGCTTCATTCATAAAAATATATTAATATGAACGTAGAAATGTAAGCTTCGTCGTTATGGCGGGATTTAGAAATTGTATACGAGATGTAACGGGTTGTAGGGATGCGAAAGTCATTAAAATGTGAGCAATATTTCCACGGTTAAACCGCATAATAAGGGGATGCAATAATGTAATGTAAACAATATGCGCGAAGGGGTACACGAATGCCACACACAGGATATCCGAAATATCTGGATTAGGATGTCTGGGGGTGCTCAAGCACGTGGTAAATGATAATTCAACGGATGTGTCGACACATGTACACAGACAAATCATTACACGGTGATTTGCCGGGCTGCACGCGACCGACACACGGACACGCGTTTATAGATCCCCTGACTCATTCTTATCTCCGCGTTATCAGAACGAGTACGCTTCAGCCGGTGATTATTGTTGTGATTGCGGTGGCGAATGTAAATACGATGACGACGATGACGATGCCGAGTGTCCCCGAGACCTCGATGGGGATCTCATCTTTTAACTAACGGATACCGTCGTCGACTGTATCTTTCGACCCTCCTCTCGAGATTTTACTTAATTTATCCGAGACAGTAACGAGACATGACTCGCTAAAAGGCTTCCAACATCCGCAGCTAACCAAAACAAACGGCCACTTACTGAACCGACCGCAAATAGTTAAATTCCAGCATCCAATCAAGATATGTGATGCATCCTTTAATTCTTTCGCTCGTTGCCTTGGCTACGTTTCAAAAACAAATCGAATTACCTCAATTTACACCCGCGTGCAAAACACCATCCATCAATACGGCCCAATTTGCAAATTACACGGTCGCACATAAATAATATATAAACACCTTACGGATAAATAAATACGTCGGTATATGTGTACGGACGTGTGGATAGATATGCGATATGCACGTAACAGTTAAGGTCGTGGGAAGCATTATAGATTCCATTCGAGTTTTTGAATTCAATTTTCGGAATCGTAATCCGCACTTGCTATTGGTCAGTCACATTTCGAATTCAATTTTTATTCTCGGGAGATAGATTCGGAAGAAGATATGTGAAAGAGAGGGCAGCCTGGCCGGCCACTAGGGGCAGCGAGTGGGGTGTAGGGTGTATGGAAATGAAACTCAGAGACTTAGATATTCCGAAATCACTGCCGATACTCACACCTGTGACCAACACGATCGCGAATACGACTACGCTGGCCGACAGAACCTCGAAAGCCAACCACCGCCCTTCATGCTAATATTAACACTTAGGTTATAAAAGCTGATATCCCAAAAATGATAAAATTCCTTGGCCGCTCCTGACCGCTCCTGGCCGCTCCCTCGGCGTCGTACTAAATACCTCTTACGCCACTTCGTACACGCATACGCTCATGTTCACATGTACACGTGTACACCCCGCATCCACCACAATCCGGAGGCGGCGCAACCACCCCCTGAGCCGCCCCTATCCCAACAACTCACCGCGGCACTCGTACCGTGATTGCTCTACGTCTCCGAAATTAAAAAAATCACCCCCTTTCAATTCATAAAGTCACTAATGAAATTTCTAAAATACTTTACTGCGCAAAATAAAAACCGTTTGATTTCTGTCCTCAAGTTTTTAATTTGTGTTCAGTTTGCAACGTTAATTTTTTACTGTTAACTCCAAGTCTTACGCCCCAACAAGTATAAATGGTGATAAATTTTAAGGTTCATTTCGATATTAAATATGGCCAACTGGAATTGATTCCAATTGTCACAATGGCTTTATATCCAGTAATCGACTGGCCCGCTTGCGTCGAAGCTATAAATTTAAACTTCACAATGTGTTTCATTTATGTAATTTGATTTTTGCCCCGCTTCGAGTTTGCATAGAGTGTCGTTCATTTCCTATTACATGTTTTATAAGTTTGCCAATAGAATAAATTCATATCCGCTCCTTAACTACCCCTGTCCGTCGCCTAGATGCGCATCGATCCGATTGCGTGCATTCTTCGATTATCGGCAATATCAATTCAATTCGACTGACTTAATTGTTAAGACAACACTTCTGCCTCCACCCACTTAACGAGCGTATATTTAATAATAGGACCTTCTGCGATTTTTATTACAATTGCCAGAATCGGCGGTATTATAGCGTGTATAATACATGAAAACGGGGGAGGATTGGTCTAGTTGAGATCTCTGTTTGCAAGTTAATTAAACATTTCATTATGGGACAGATACAAATAGAGACACCCTACTCTGTTCGCGAACAAGCCGTTAGCCGGAGACACAGGCACAAATCGAATTACTTACCCCCATTTTAACATGTAATATCCAAAAGGCTTTTAGCACTGGGGTAGCTGATGGCTTCCTAGCAATGATGCACAGGGTCGGAATTAAATAAATATGCCCACTTGGTTCGAATTTGATCTATGCTCATAATATTCGGTCGAGTTTCTTTCCTAGTTATATGAATTTATGAAAATTTATTAAATGAATGGTATTTTGTTTAGGGAAGAAAATTCAAATATCACAATTATTTATTTTTAAATGAAATTTAATGTTTTACATTTATACTTTAATACCATGCGGTAATGGACGCAATCATCCCTCGGATGAAATTTATTGCATTTAGAATTATCTTTCTATCCTATGTATGGCATTACTTCATTCCTATTGTATTACATTGAATTGTTTACTAAAGTTATTAGTGTCGTTTTAACAGACCCATTATGAAAACGAAATGCAGACCTGCCTAAAGTTGTTGTAATTATTTAAAGTTGCTTAATTTTAAATTCCTTGGCTCTTTAAATATACTTTATATGTCACAGTGATATTTAACTACAATTAATGATTATAACGAGAAAAAAAAAACGCGATAACGTTTTTACTGCAACAAAAAATAAAGTAAATTTTAAATGTTAATAACCAGTTCTGTTCAACTCCAATCCTTTCTAAGCTTTTCAGTATATTGAAAAACCTTGCTAAAATGCCTAGAATTCGTGCAATCCGTCGATTTCATCAATTAAGTGATTTTCAAAAAGGTCGCATTGTTGGTATGAAAGAGGCGGGCTTTGGTTTGAGGGAAATATCCCGAAGACTCAAAATTACACCTTCAACTGTAATACGAGCATAGAGATGGTCTGAAGAAAATGACCATCAGCGACAGAGACGTTCTGGTAGGCCTAGGATTTTACAGGGTGGTCAAGAACGGTACCTAAGATTGCTTGCGATACGTAATCGTTACGACACTATGTTGCAACAACAGGACCTGTGGTTTCTAGGCAAGTAGTTAATCAAAGAGTTCTTGCCATGGGCCTTTATGCGTTCCATCCGTTTTGAGTGCTACCGCTGCACAAAGCTCATCGCAGAGAATGGTATTAAGCCAGATTCAACTGGGATGTAGAATGGAACATCATTCGCTTTAGTGATGAGTCCAGATTTTGCTTAGGGGCCCATGATGGACGTAGACATATCCGTCGATTTCGCGGTGAAAGGCAAAATGTAGAGTTTACCTTACGTCACACAGCCAATATGGCATCATGGTGTAGGGCTCTATATGTGTTGGCAGTAAAGTAAACAACCCAACGGTGCATCGCTGAAGTTCTACAACCTGTTGCAATACCATACATTGAGACTATCCTAAAAGCCAATTTTAAACAAGATACGGCCCGTCAAACCATAGACTTTATACAAAATTCTGGCGTAGAGCTTTTAGATTGGCCTGCAAGATCCCCTGATTTATCGCCAACAAAACATACATGGGATAGCTTTGGAACAACACTTCAGTGATTGCCACAGGCACCAAGGACTTTGGACCAATAGCGCATCTGTTTTCAACAAGCCTGGGACCGCTTGCCACAAGAAGACGTCGACCAGTTGATTAGGACTATGCCTCGCCGAGTTAGAGAGTGCTGCAACAACGGCGGCGGGCCAACACATTATTGAATTTTTGCCAGTGTTTTTCGTTCAACGTGCACCACGAAACCTGAACATAAATTTAATACAAAAACATTTAAAACATTTTTCTTTCTGGGTGTTGTATTATTTTTGAGCTCCAGTGTATTTAAAGACTACAAACAAACCAGATACATTTTTAAGAAGTTTGAAAAAAAAACAATATGACATTGCCGTTTAAAAAAATATATATAAAATTATGTACCGTCCTCTACTTAACTATGACTGTGTCCTTTACCCCAACTCTTGCAACTATACCAAAATTCAACATCCTATTAATTCTCAGCACAATCCTTCCAAACCTTTTATATTCAAATAAAAAAGTTCCAAAAATCTTTTCAACCGTCGTATCCTCTCTATGTACTATTGCGTAGGAATCCCAATGTGAACGCAAAATTTAAACCCTTTTCATGACATATCTGGGCAGAAAGAACGCTTGTCGATAACCGTTTAACAAACTAATTATGTTCATTAAGTAAATCATTGTATATAGATCATTTTTATATTTAAAAGAAACTAGACATGCACTGAATAATCGACAATTATGATTATTATCGAAGTTTCATAAATTTTTATAGGTAAACACTATATTTTTTATATAACATAAAACAATTGACTTTATGTTAAAAGTACTGTCGAGATGTATATTGGCAGCCTACCATGATTTCGATTATATAAGAAAATGACGGTCGATTGTATTAGCCCTAATATTGTCTATTTTTGCACTAAACAATTACAAATATCATATGTTCTTTTAAAGAGGTAAAATCAAAATTAAATTTACTTATGGTTTTCTACAAATGCGCATATCAATATGCCGTCACTTGACATTTCTTTGTTTCGATATAATCTAAGAATATATATAGCTATATTTTTTTGGCCAATTTTGTGTAATTATACGTTATAATCAACACGTACTGATTTATGAAACGTCAAAAACAATTTATTATTACTTTATTTATTTTTTATTATTCTTATCATTGGCATTTCAGTTTTAATGATAATAATCAATTAAACTTTAAACACTACAAATAACATTATATTGTGCTGATTGTGTAGTAGCTGTTAGTTCTTATACAAAAGTGAGATAACGGTGCAATAACGCTCGATAAAATTACAAGAAGTAATATACAAGGGAAATTAAATGAGTACGTCCCTGTGAGGGAGAATGATGTGCGCAATCAGCTATAGAGGTTTCACAGATTATCATATGTGCGAATAAAGTGGTATAGTCGTTTCGCATTTCCAATTAGATTGTAAATAGTCATAAGAGTTTTTCTAACAGATAAATAAACAAGTGTAAGGAAAAACCACAAAAGTGCAGATATATATATTTATTTACGATTACTTTCCTATACAATTCACAGGTGTATCCAAACACATCTTAATATTAAACCAAACAGATTGTATAAATACTAGAAATAACATGTTAATAATATTAATAAGCTGTGCCTTGTAGTGACGCGTGTTTTATTAAAGTGATGCCGAATGTCGATAAATCCTAATTGTCTCTTTCTGGTGTTATATTTATTATGTGCGGCGTGACAAGATATTGACCCTTTAGTATTGAATCAGTCCAAGTTTCCGAAGACAAGATGTGTTGTTGGGGTGCTTCCCTTGTGGCCAAAATCCCCATTCTATGTCCAGCTGACGACCATATTATAACTCAAAAAATTCCTAAATATATGAGTATTGAAAATCTGTCCACATGTGCATTCTCATATAATAAAACGCCTTTTATGTTTGTGAGATGTGATTTCTATTACAAATGTATATAGCGGTACATTATAATTATTGGCTTTTAAGGAATCTAATGGATCGGTGAATACATGGAGACTAGAAATTTGCGAACGAGTCGACTTCACACTTGAGAAGGCTTCGACTATCTGGAAAGGTAACAGTAGTTGCCGAGGCTGTGTTAAATCTTCATTAAATAGTATTCAACGGATATCTGGCATGATAACACTTGTACCGCAACACATGCTGTGGTCTCAAACTAGAGAGTCGTTATAACATGGATGTTGCATGCCCTAGTCTCTCCAAACACACTGCGAGTATGTTGAGTTGAAAGAACCACCGGATCAAATGAAAAAGTCATTTTCTTCGGAGAGAATTCATGGCGAGTATGGAACTATTGTATCTGCATTAGCTCGAGTTTAGCGCTTGCCGTCTCATAACCGGATTCATTTTACATTCTGAGCTCTTTTATATTTTCACCGATCCAACTGTCGCATTGCTGCCCGCTGTGCTGATTTACTGATAAGCTGGCGTATTGCTTATGCTTACGATTCGGATAATTGTGATCTCAACTCAATTATTAATTATTGAGCAACTATTACCGAACACCGTCCGCGGTATTCACAAATTATTAAAACTCATACTGTGCATACTGTGCCGACGTGACTTATTCTGCCGATGGCTACAATAGAAGAAGTAATTTCAAAGATATAATAAAGGTAATCAATCATAATGGATATATTGAAATTCGTGCAAATGTTGCCAATGGGAAAGTCAGAGAGCTCTGATCGCGGTGTTTCACGACTCGGGGGCTGGTGGGGTCTAATGCGCTGCTCTTTTATACTGAACTTGACTAAAATCGTAAATCAATCGGAATTAAATATTAAAAACGCCAGAACTTTTACTCCGTGCTCTCTAAATTTAAAATGAATGTAAAGTAGATAATTCGAATTTCAGAAATTCGAGCCATTCTTTTCAATGAAGAAAAGAAATTTCATTTAATACAACTGACACATGTGCTTGTCATTCCAACATTGCATTATATCATTTCCATGTTTCTTTGTAAGTTTTACTTATTTATTTTAATTAAATGATTAAAATACAATTATGAAAAAAGCTAAGATATAATTTAATAAGAACTCATAAATCTACTCTTGTTTGTTTCAGACATATGTGTTATTATTCATTAATTGAATTTGCCATGAACAAATATGTTGGCAGTTTCCTGTAATAATGTTCACAATTTGGATGCAAGTGCCATCTGCCGAAAGAAAGCTTACATACAATTCTCATGCAATAGAAAACTATACCTAATTAACTAAATACGATATATAACGCGTTTATATTATTGTTTTTTCCTATAGCAAGTGCGAGAAAGTATTGCGATCGTGATTTTCGAATCTGTAATTTCAATTGAGGTCACCGGAGTCTAATTCGGCTATTTTTGATACGTATCTGTGTGTGTCTATATTTTTTCAATTTAAGCTATATTCTTTATCGACGAGATCTGAATACTGTAGAGTAATGATTGGTGCACCGTAAGTAGGTGTTTACTTACTTTATTGTTTTTCCGGATTTTGCTTTTATAAATAATTTAAGATTTTTAATAGTACTATATTATAGTATAACAGACCCCCGAAGCAAGGTAAGACATTGTGTATTTATAGTCCTGCCGGTTTTATCTTTAAAACTAAATGTGGCTTTCATATGAATTATTTTATTTATTTTTTATTGAGTTTTTACTGACATATTGCAGTTTATCAAAATTGGCTACTTACTCACTGGCACTGTAAGAGTTATGTTAAATTATTATAATAATTTCAGAGTATAATAATAATCATTTCTAGGGTAGCAAAGCCCCCGCATTGGTTTTGTTAATCATTAGTATTATTACATAAATATATCTTTTGTAATAATTAGAAAAAAACACGAACATATTTCGTAAATCTACAACAAATGAGTCTCATTAAGACTACAAAACAAATCACAAAGTAATTGACGTGTCAAAGTAACACTAGTTTGAAAGTATTTATTTCTGTAAAATAAACTAAATATGATTGAATGCATGTTAAAAAGTTTGTGATTGACTATGGTATGATAAATTTGGAACAAGAAATGAATTTAGGTTGATGTAGCCTTGCTATTTGTAATACGCAAATTACTTTTGTATCACTCAATTAACTTTCTGATGAAATAGAAATTAGCATCCATCAAACCAAAAATATTACCATATCCGACTCATAAATACATAAACATGTAATTGTTAGACTTTCAATTTATACATTTTTTATAACTTTCAAAAAGATATTTAGATTTTACTTGATTGATTTTTTGACACTAGTGTTCTGACGCAATTTCGTTAATGATTCTTTTAAGTTACAATAAATATAGTATATATTTTCCCTTTCGTCGCAGTTTAGTTTACATTTTTCTAAATTCAGTGCATAGCTAAAAAATGAATTTTTATATTAATTTTGTTTTTTAATAGTTTTTGTTCGAACCTCTTGAAATTTATAACAAAAACCTCAAAATATATATTAAATTTTAACAGGTTTTTAATACATCGCGACGAATTTATTAATAATATAGAACGGTTGTATAATCACTAAAAATAAACAGGAAAAAATTAATAAACCCTCTGATTTAATAACTTAAAAATTACATTTCTACAGTAATGATAATAATAAAGGTAATAATAATAATAATAATAATAATAATAATAATAATAACCAACACTAATGACGTGTTGAACGTCTAACAATTGAGTTAACAATATTATGGCACTGGTTATATAATATCACCCGATTCTATAAGTACATATAAGTAACAAAGATGTTATATACAATAATACCACAACAGTACTTTTTCATCATCTTAAATGTGAATAGGTATTGAAGCAGAGTGTCCCACCATAAGTACAAGTTAGTTGGGACAAGGAAGTTTTGGGACATCAGTCGGGGTCACTCTGCGAGTCACATGACTAGAAGTAAGAGTAGTAAGAAGTGGTGGGGGATTCGAGACTTAAAAGTTTACTTTATGACCTGGTTTATAATATTTCATGACCTTGAGAGTAATGAGTCCCTCAACACTGCTTAAAAAAACTCAATCACAGTTTTCATTTCTATATACAGCCGCCATTCGTTTCATTTAATCTTATTCAATATTAATAAATATATGAATATACAGGAACACACACACACGCGCGTAGGCATTCGTCAAAGGGCGTGTGTGCCCTTGTAGGTATACGTAGAGGTAGTGCATTTTGAAAAATATATATTCAACCGGACACAAAATATATGTGTATATAAAATTGACCTGTATGAAGTAATTTCTATTTGTGTCGAATAGAAATTTTATTGTTATTGTGGTGATCCAGATTTTTGACCTGTAAACCGGATACACCATCGCCAAATACAAGAAATCCCTATTTGTGTCTCATAGGAACCTCTCGTATAGTAAACATTATTTTCAGTATGCACTTTCATGAAATAGTTCACGATGTCGGTTATATATAATGCAAAGGTATATAAATATTTTATATACATTTTAACTAAATACACGCCCGGAGACGTTATTTGGAAACTATGTATTTTGATAGTATACTAATGAGCTGACTTGTGCTGTGAGCAAGCTCAATATATGTGAGATGGATGATGCACTTTACGTTAAGTCTAATAATAACATAAAGTGCATCCGACCTCCACTTGAAAATTTAATGTACCTAAGAACTAGGCTATGGTATCAATATTATTGTAATACTAAGGCACAGACCCAGCTTACTGCTTGAACGTCTGAGGTTTGATATGAAAAACCTCAACGTAAGCACAGTCGTGGAAGACAGCTGCGCTGGATATACTACCCAACATAGGAACGGAATATAAAATAAGTCACCGACTAATGAGACACATCGGCCATGGCTATAGCAATGCACAGCCTACAATTTAGTAATACATCTGGTGAACCACGATCTCGCCTCGAGCAGCTATGCCTTGACCTTGAGCACTGGCTACAATCGAGATCACAGTCACAGAATATATGCCTTGGCATCGGTGAATTATCCACCACATTGGAATCCAAACGCTTATTTTGCAAAAAAAAAATGACGTGCAATGAAATCCAAGTGACGTTTTAAAAATTTATATAAATATCCAAAAATGTATATCTTTTCTCTTAAGAATCATTAATAACTTCTAATCACCATTATTTATGATTCTAAAAATATATAAACGTCACGTGTGTTCTTGCACCTAGAACCATATCGAACCCTAGCGTTTGTACACTATCCAACTTATAGATTTACTTAAACTATCCTATTTTGTAGTCTAATCTATTTGAGCACCAATACGCGCGCAAAATTATGATCTTGTGAATTTTAAATGAAACATCACACTTAAACTTGGCAAGAAAAGCTGCATTTAAGGCAGTTTTTGCATTATGGCATACGCACGCGCACGCTCGCACATGCACATGCACATGAACACGTGCACACACGTGTGCAGAGGGCACGTGTACATGTATACATAAATATATGTTATGTTTTAATATATAATATACTTATATAAATCGATGTTTATATTTCACGGAGTTTTTGAATCTGTGTCTCGCGGAGCGGTGTGTTCCAGACCTTCTGTAGACTGGAAGAATCTGTCAGCATCACATATTAAACTTGCACTATTGCAGCATTGAGTATTGTGCTCTGCCCCGGTAGCTGCCGACGGGTCGTCCATTAAAATGATTGTATTCGTTTCTGAATTACTTCCAGATACCGGATGGGAAATCATGTTAAAGTCCTCCTGGTCCAATGTGAACAGCGGTGGGTTCCATCTTGGAATTGTGTTACAACGTGTTCCTCGGTTGGGGTTCGTACTTGGGGTATACATGCTCAGATTGGTAGGACTGATAACACCAGTCATCCCCATAGGGTAATTGAACAGCTAAAATAAGAGGTAAAACGGATCAGATTTGATGCTTCCTGTTTAATTCTCTGCGTTACCAACATGTCCAGGCTGTCCGTGAAAGTGGTTAAAACTATAGTCTCTGTTAGGCGAATAGGGGCTAGTCGTCGGGATGCTGCTCCGCTGCGTCGGTGACTTTCTTCGCTCGTGGCTGTTTGGACTTAGTGGAGGGGATGTATTTATTTCAGGTACTTCATCAGCCGGTGATGCCTCACTGCCTGGCGGAGTTATGCTGACCGGAGGTGAATTTGTTCCAGACATGTTGACATCGTTCGTTGATCGAATTATTGCTACTGGCCGCGCCATTGGGGGCAGCGGAGGTGGCGGCAACATTGTTGACGGAAAATACTGAGGTTTTGGGCTTCTCGATAAATTTGTTTGCATCTGAAAATTCAGAGTTTTGTCGTTACATCAATATATGACGGGGAGCGTTCGAACTAGGAGTACCTGCGAGTTCTGCGAGCCGTTATCTGTTTCTTGGCAGACAAAAGTAACGAAATCTGATAAAGTGTCGTGCCCGTTCTCCGGATACTTCACTTGATGCTGGTGTTGATGTGTTTCAGGACTGTGCTGATAGAACAATGTGCTTGGACTAGTAGACTGAGAACTGGAAGACACTAGTGTGGTATTTTGAGGCATCGCTTCAACAACAACAACAACAAAAAAACATTACGAGTATATAAACGATATTCTACAATCTTGTATGTATGTAACTATTAATCCAATCCATCAAATCACACTTACAATATGCAGCCGAAACTACCATGGCATCTACAGGTGCTGAGCGATCACCAACAACTGGAACCGGATCCTGATAACTATTACAGTAGTAGGATGGATGTTCTACTTTAACACTATTTATGTTAGGTTGAGGCTCGGATAATTCATGCAGAATGGAAGCTATAACAATAATTTCACATAATTAATAATTTACATAGACTAAAGGTTTATCTGTTTTTTTGTTTTGTTTTTTTTTTATTAAAAAATTGTTTTATTTTTGCAGTTTTTCCAGTGCAGCTCCAATAAATTTACTTACATTTGGACAACTTCCATAATTCTTTAGAAGAAAATACACCGGTGGCTAAAATGATATCATTGCATATGACACCATTGTACGGATTATATCCTGTAACTGTCAAAGTTGTATAAATGTATATTAGGTTTACCCGAAATAATTACCTTTGTTTTTCCTTTCATCTTCTTTTTTGTTGTTGTTGTTGTAACAAATACCACTAAGGATTTCTAAAAAGAAATCATGTAAACGTTTTCAGGGGATTTTAATATGTTACTTACCATGGCTGTTGATGAAATTCGCTAAGTAAAGATCTAGTTCACGAACGGAAACATTGATATGATAAGGATTAACGCAGAGTCCGGGTTGTTGGCAATCCGGGTTCTTTTCTAACCTCTCGCCGTCTGTGCTTTCAAGCGGAATGGCCTTGAAGAGTATCACCATAACCAGATCCAGACGCCAGACTTTGTCAGCTTGGCGCAGGCAATCTATCCGCCTCATTTTTCCTTTCTGGTCAGGATTCGATAATACGCACACGGCAGGCCTTTTTCCTGTTATGCTTAAAACAAAATCTTCTCTGCATTCCTGTGTGATATCTTTTCTTAGCTTTCCCAATAGACGCGATGCCCATTTTTGCTTCACCTCCGTCTTTTCATTCTGAATGGGAAAGAGAAATAGGAACCTTACAAATTAAGGAATAATATTGTGAATGCGTTATATATTTTCTAAATTAACCCATTTAATCAACACTAGTTGGCTTACGCCAAGTAGGTTGAGAAATAAATACACTTTGCTAGTATCACGAATTTTTCACTTTTTCATTGCGACTAGTTTCGTCCTTTTCGGACATTAACAAACGAATAATCACTGGCAAATTGTATTTATTTCTCAACGTACTTCGCAATCAAGATGTACTACAAAGTTACGGCTTCAGCAACCAATCATACTATGTGGCTTGTTTATTTTTTGCATGTTTAAATTTCGTTAATCATTAAGGATTTTCATGTCGAGTAAAATATAGGAGTATCATATATAAATGTTACCTGTAACGCCTCCTTGCATTGTCGTTCTTCTTCTAGGGACATTCGTTTTTCATGTTTTTTGTAATATTTACGTTTTGCTGCTTGTAGGTTGAACCATGTGTAAGAAAAGGATTTGACGAAGGGTAGAAGAGCTTCTATGAAGGGATGAAACTCGTCCTAGAGAATTGTGAAGATTAAAATTCGGCGAGCGTGTGGGTAAATTAATATCGATTTTATCGCTGTCTCATTTGCAAAGGTAGCAGAATGTTCGGTCATCACGGTCGAAATTTCGGGATAAAACTCGACAGGAAAGTTCGATCGTGATGGAAATATTTAAACATAGAGTACAAGCAAATGCACAACAAAATATGAAATTAATAACAATTTCACTCTGGGTGACGAAAAAAGAAAAAAACGAAAGAAAAGAAGAGAAGGAGTAAAAGTGTGCAACGTTTAATGTATGGCACAATGCGCGTTTAACGTAAATAATAATAATAATATGCAAATACATATTTCACATGCATACAGTCACTGCACCGTAAAAAAAAAAACGAAACGTGAATCTATGCGCCTTTGCTTGAATGCATAGCAATTATTTGCTCGTCCGGCACAAGATGATGATAAATAAATAAATACATATGCACTTTGAATCTCGAAATACTGTCAGTCGGCAGTAATGATGTCATAATTTTAAATTCGCAAATAATTAGTCCTCAAAAACGGCACACGCCACCCAGCGTACCGCTTATTGCATATATCTTTAAATATTCACCATATAATAGGGACATAAGGTTTTAGAGGCTTGAAATAAATGACTTTCCTGCGATCGGGTTATACAAGTTCGTCTAAATTCTGGTATTATAAATAGTTGGGCTATTTTTAGTACCTAGCAAGGAGTGATTCAGTTTAATAGCAATAGGCAAACATCAACAACACAACATAACAGGTAAGATTTCTCAACAACAATCAACATCGAATGGTCAAAGAAGTTGATGCCAATCTAAGGAGCCGAACAGAATTCGCAGATGCATTATAGGATGGGAGCGGCATCGGAAGGGAGCCGAGAAAACTGCGAAGTGTGTAAACCGCGCGCGGGAAGCAGGATACAGGATGTGGCCAGAACCGCGATCGCGTTACTCCAGAAAAAGCTATTGTAATGTAGCGTGGGCGTGTTGGAGATCTGAGATTGTTTTGAGGAAATGTTTTATTTCTGAAAATATACGGGAGTGGCTTGAATGCGTGTAGAGTGAGGTAGCTATAGAGCACGTGGTGTGGTGTGGTGTAGTATACAAGGGCAACTCTGGTGGTTATTTATAAGAATATGTGCGGTACATTCAGCGTTCAAAATTAGCAAGTTACAGAAACTGGGACCATTTCTATCCTTGCACTTGACAATTATCTCCCGTCGATTATCGTTTGTGTCGCGTTGGAGCGACTGATCAGTGTCCACCCAGCACGCGGAGTGCGGATGGGTGAGACGGTAAAGGGTGACATACCGAACATCTCATCCAACCACCCACTCCTTTCCGATCTAACGGCGATTCGAATAGGTTAGGTAGGGTGCGGTTGGGATTTTCTTATAGACGGCACCAACTCTATTAACCAATTACAGAACACTCATGTTAATCATGTTAATTACATATGGCGACGCGAGAGGACAAAGGGCGTAGGGTAGCAGCGTAAAGGCACCTGTCCCGACGACGGAGTTTGCAGATAAGAAGATACATCTGGCTCCACCATGCAGCTGCGCAGTGTATCTGGGATAAACATTCCTTAAGGTCACCGGAAGGCACCGCGTTGCTTCTTCTGTCCCATTACCATGAAGGTATTCTTCATTGATCCCTACCGCGCAATGCGGACTTGGATGTACCTTTTTAAAATAGAGATATACATGTGGTGTATATATGAACGAGTGTGTGTCTGTCTATATGTAGGTGTATGCGATGTGGAGTATGAGCGCGCACAATTTTGCGTAACCGCGTGTTAATATTGCGCATATGCGCACTTACTATTGCGTGTTGCGCACAACCAGAACACGCATTTGCGCACCGCGTGTACCTGTAGGCGCGAATACGCACTATTCGAATGCCGGACTTGTCTCGAACGAACAAGTAAAAGAACAAGCGCGTCTACCGTCCGAAAACAGACCGGCTTACATAACAATATAATATCAAGCACTCGACAGCTGCATCGGCGAGCAATTCCAAATGAAATGCGTTTACTAATTAAATCCCGTACTTTTACCGAACAACACTGCAATTTCTGAATAACACGTCTCAATATTTAATACTCGAATCACGATCGGTGGCATTGCACAAATCCCGCAGGCCTCCGGAGACTTTCTAATCCCTGCTCTGCCCAGCTTAACCCCTATTCCCCTTAAAATGAACGGGTCACCGCCATCGCCACCGTTGCAGCCACCGTCGTCTATATCCCCGTTCCCGTTCCCGTTCCCGTTCCAGTCGTCGTCGCCGTCCCCGTCCCCGTCCCCGTCGCCGTCGCCGTCGCCGTCGCCGTCCCCGTCCCCGTCCCCGGCCCCGCTCCCTTCCCCGTCCCCGACCCCGACCCCGGCGACGTTCCTGTCCCTGCTGCCGTCCCACTCGAGAGTCACGTTTTGATTCGCTTCCCGATTCCCGTATCGAACTCTGATTCTGATTTTCGCCGCTATTAATTGTACGTGTATGTTTTTAATCGAAACGCATTCAATGCGTTCATCCGCTATACATACATGACTGATGACGTCACACTATTAAAAAGAGATGAGATTATTGAACATAAAAAGGTCTATCACGTCACATGCCAATATAATATTACACCGTCAAAATATCGCGCTATAATTATAACTGAAGCACTGTGTTATTTATACGGTATTTGCGTATTTATTAGTCGAGAGAATTTTGAAAGCACGATACATTTTTAAGTCTGTTCTGAACTCACGAATGTTGGTCGCCGACTAAATGTGGCGTCGACTTTATTGTAGCACTGCGACGACGCGGACGGACGACGACGACGTCGGTTGAAGCGTCGTTACGATTGCAGACGATGTCCATAAGAACTAACGACCTCTGCAACTGCTGCATTTCTAGCTCACTCGATACAGCAACATAAGCGCGAACCAAAACGAACGTTAGATTATACATTATTTTATTACACATGTATGTAGCTACATTATTTTTAAATGAATTCAATACATCTATTTATATCGTCACTGTTGTTGTGCTTCATTAAAGGAACGTAGACCAATAAACCACGTTCAATATAAAAAATGAAAAGGGAAAGAAAAAACGCGAGAACTGATCGATGCATAGGGCCGTACTTCGCCCGTGGCAAAATGTGTCGTATTGTGGCTGTCCGCTTCCGAATCTCGGCCGATCTATATCCTGAAATAATATTCATTATATGTATATTCAAAAATACTATATACATAATAAACTTTGCAGATATTTTAAGCAAAACAAACAATAACTCGATTTGTCAAAACTTTAGCCACTAATTGAATTTTATAATTAAAAAATAAATTCATACCTCGAGAATCGTGAGTGTATGTTATAAAACTACATTTTATTCGTTTCATCTACCACATGAGTTTTAATAACCAAAAATTCTGTGTTAAAATACTATACCTTATAATCGTTAACATCTGAATGTACATCTTCGTCGGAATATCCTTTCATTGCTTTAGTAGCGATCGGACCCATATAATTATTTACTACAGCAAACTCCATAAGAGATAAGAAAACAAAAACAGAACAACTGGACATCCAAATATCTATGGCTTTTACATACGAAACTGGTGGAAGCGATTGTTGCGATTGCGTATTTTGTGTGGCTGAAAATTTCTAATGTATTATGTTAGTCAAAAGGCGGAGTGTAATTGACTAGGCAACCTAAAGTTAGTAAAGACGTAACTCCTAGGGTAACACGTGCTGGTATGGCTTCAGGTTTGATCCAAAATGAAATCCAAGACATTACGACAATCAGAGCTGACGGTATGTAAGTGTGAAAAAGATGGTATCCAAGTCTTCTCCTCAGATTGAACACGATCGCCAAGCATGTAAAATTTCCTAGACAAATATTTAAAAAATCACACCATGAGAGAAAATCTTTACCAGTGGAATATTCAATTGTGCAATCGGTGGTGTAGTTATTAGAAATGTCTAATTGTGGAAGTTCAATTTCTGGATTCACAACTAGCGGATCAGTCATGTTCCAGATAAAAACAAGATCGTGGTCTGTATGAGACACTGCAAAAAAAAACCTCAATAAATATTAATGCTATCAAGATTCAATTCACTACAACTCACAGCTTTCTATCATAATCGAACATATTTGGGTGTCGTGCGGGTACGACTCGAATTTCATTGCACACGACAGTACTAATGTTAATCTGGAAATGTATGCATATATTTATATATTGATAAATTAAGGAGTATATGTATTCACTTTGACATGTAGAGTAAAGTTTTATCGTGATACAACCACAAGTAATGATTGGGTATAGTCATCTCGTGAAAAGTAACGCTTTTAGCATTTTTGAAAAAGCAATCTGGTCGCCAAATATTGTGCAGCCATTCCACATCCAGAATTCTGTATTCTTCACTCATATTTTCTGGTAAACGTAATCTGGGATCACGCCAGCTTTGTGCGAGAAATATGTCGGTCACATACGTCTGTAAATAAAGGCGCATAATCGTTTGCCGATATAACTTAATAATAGGTGTAATTATGCAATAATTACCATAGATTCCTCATTTATAGAATCCAAGGACAGGACTGTCACATGAAAGTACACGATTGTAGGCTGACCCTGAAGTTTGGGCGCCCTATTTTTGTCGTAGTGCTTAGTTTTAATGGGCAATATATCCCTCAAAGACAAACTGGTCTCTTCAAAAATGAACTCTTTTTCGGAAAATGTTGTATTTGGACTTGAATAAGGTTGGGCGTTATTAATACTTATTTTGTTATTTTATTACCTATATAAGCACATAATTAAATTATAATTTAGGTACTTACATTTTATGATTACTCAATACATTCGAGATCGTAATACATAGGGCTACAAAAACAATTAAAATCATTTCGTTTAAAAAATTCAATTCTCTCAGATAGCAAATATTCAAAGACTATCACTTTACCGAACAGCTAGACTAAACACTAGACTAGCTTATTTTATAATTCAATTAAGGTATAATGAGCTTACTACAAGTAAAACACAATCACAGGACGTCAGTAGCCCTGGAAATGGAAAGAAAATTCATCAACGTTCTATAAAATAGCACAAAATATACCTATTTGTACAAAATAATAATTACATATACATTATTTATTCATTCTTTCTTGGACACCACAATTACTTGACTTAGATATTAAACGACAATTGTTCGATTTATTTAAATACCAATAAATAATAACAGGGCAGGAACAAGAAAGCCAAATCTAGAGATAAAGGAGATAAAAGAAAGGATCAAATTGTTAAGTACAGATAATTAAGTTACAAAGATGTACTTGAATCTCTTGTTAACAAATATGTTATTGTGCAGGTGACTAGGAGGGCGAGAGCTTCGATTTAATCACATCTCATATTATATTTTAGTTCTGATCAATACTTCTGTAGTGTCCAAAAGCATCAATTCAAAACAATTACTTATATTTACTTTAATAACAGTATCACATAATAAGGGGGTTGGGGTCATCACTACACATACACTGGATAGATGTTTGGATCACAGAAGCAAATTTTAGACGTACAGTATGCCAACATACCACCAACTTGAAGAGACTTTTTGGGTTATTTATTTGGAGGTAATTTTCTTGAAATATGTTACAATGTGTATGTTATTAGGCAATTCTACTCCTGACAAATTAATCACCATTCCAATAACATACTCAATCCAGTATATCAATATTAGTCTTCATTTAAACCCCGAAAAGTTTAGAAAAACAATTTAAGTATTGTTGCTAGCGGCCATTGTTACAAACATTTGTTGAAAATCTGCTAATTCTTGGCCTAACATTTCAATGCCCGGTGTACTCCGGCCTGCCTCTGTTTGGTTCCCATCCTTATTCACACAATTTTTTTTTTTATCTGCTTCTGTTGACTCCGGCCTGCGCACCGTAGTTTGTTTACTCGGTATTATTGGTTTATTGGGAGGAATAGGTGGTGGCACTCCTCTACCCAGGATGGAACCCTTTTTTGGAGGCGTTTGGGGTGCAGTCGATTGCGTGTACGGTGCGTGAAAACTTTGCTTGTTCATAGATGTTCGTACTGCTGGCAATCCTTGAGATGTTTGAGGAGCAGCGTTGGAAGCCTGCAAATATAAGCGTTATTAGATTATCACGTCGATTTTTCGTATTATTAATGTTCAGCATATTTTCTTAACCAAGAGTACAAAAATCTAAATGTTTCCAACATAAGTAAACAGAATACCTTAACAACAGTTGATGGAGTGATGGTGGTTTGACGAATTGCTTGGCCCGGCGTAACAGATTGAGCAATGCCCGTTGCTGAAAAAATTATAACTACAGTTGAAAAATAAACTTTAACCTATTACGATTAATAATATTATTAACAGTATAAATAGAATATGGGAGAATCAGAGGTGAGTGGGTAATTCTAGTGTCGTTTATATTTGACTGTATGGCTAGTTTCATACAAATGATCAGAGTAAAAACTCCAAGCAATATACATATATGCCTTATCGTTTAAATGAACATTATAAATGCATAATTAGATTTTTTGAACTGTAACATACTTGGTCCAGACACTGGAACACTGGAGACCGTAGCTGTTGGCTGAACGACTTTGGCAACGCTACTTGTCAGAGGAGGTGCCGTATCACCAGGGTCTCGTATTCTGGTGCGCAGAACCTCGCATTCGGCTTTCACCTTCTGCATTTCTAATTCTAATTCCTGACATCTAGCATCCTTATTAGCAAGAGCTGTTTTCAGAGCCTTCTTATCACTTTCGAAGACATGCAACTGCTTTTCTAGCTCTGCTTCCATTTGTAACGATTTTTTACTTTCCTCTTCTAATCCTTCTGCCATGCTGTCAATTCGACACTTTTCCTCGGATAAAATCTAAAATATAACTTGTAATAAAAACATTACATGTGAGAAATGTTATATTTTTACCTGTGCCAGGTCTTCACTCCTCTTTCTTTCCTCAATATATTTAACAATTATTTTTTTCCTTTCTGCCAATAGAAGCAAAACAATTTGTTTCTGCCTTCCCCTTTCTTCATCTGCTAATTCTTGCTGTCTTTTAACTTCTTTCTCCAACTTTTTTCTCGCTGATCTCTCTACTTCCAATTCTTGACGCAACCTTGTCCTTTCCATTTCCAGGCCGTAAGTTATATCATCACCTTGGGCCGTGTCATGTTCATGTTTGCACTTTTCTTCTTCTAGTTCTTGTATAACTTTTTTATGTTTACTCTCCGCATCCCTCAATATATTCACCATATGCTGGTGGGCTCGTCTTTGTTGAAGTGCCAACTACGAACAAAGAGTAAGTAAAGTAAATTAAATTTATAACATCTCTGCCACTCACTTGTTCTAAAGCTTGAAGTTGTTGTTCAGCGGCCTGTGTTATGTCCCGTTCACTAATTGTGGGCTTGGCGTTGGGTCCGTCAACAACACAATCTCTTAAAAGTGCAGTATAAGGATCTGCCATCACCGCAGGACGATACCTTCCCATGTTTACAACTTGTTTTAATTTTTCCGACTAAAATTTAACACTTATAGAAACCGTGCGTTAGCAAAAATCTTATATTACCTTTAGAGCAGCAATTGCTATGTCTCTGGCTTGTATTTCACCCTCAAAGTAAGTAACTAATTTCAATAAATCACTTTTGGTGAGCTCCATTTTGGGATTCCTCTGTGAACAATAGTTGAACATTAATGAAAATTGGAAGATGTTAGTAGACAGTCGAAAGTGCAAATACCTTGAGGGTGTTGCTGCCGGTTGCTGCCCTGTCCAGCTGTTCAAACTGATTAACCTCTGAAGTTCCGGCTTGTTGTTCTGGAACAACGCTTAAAGGAGTACCGTACCCTATTCCTAAGCTATTTAACCATCCATTCTGATTGTTATTTGCTGCCATATTGGCCCGGCTTGTTCACCGTCTAAATTCAATGATAAATAAACTTAATTTCCCAGCTGCCTTTAATAGGAGGGTTCTGTTTTCATGACATTTCTACGCTATTACTTATTCGCGGCATTAAAGCGACGCTATTGTGACAGGAAAACAACATTAATATAGGTTATTTGATTATTAAATCGATTATTTTGTCACGATGTCAACCTACGACACAGAGAAAAAGTAGATTTACTTCGTTGAATGTAGCAACACATTGCATTGACCAACACACCAACACCAACATAGCTTAAACTCGGGGTTCATTTGACGTTCTTTTGACAGCGCTAGCACTCGCCGCTAACTTCACTCTCTTCAATCCGCCATTTATTCCACATTCGAAATTTGCTTTTCAATTTAAGATTTCTTTAAAATAACTAAATGCACTGCATACAAAAAGTCTTTATTCAAACTAGTACATCAATATAAAACTATACAGGTAATCAATAAAAATACAAATAGTAATATAAGTACAAAATATATATATATATTATATATAAATATATATATATATATATATATATATATATATGTATATATATATATATAAATTGAACTGTATGTAGTGTATATTTAATATATTTCAAAAATATTGAAACTTAATTGTAGATGTGAGGCTCTTATCACAGTTACATATTGGTAATAAATGTAATACTGAATTACAATAAACAAAATACTAATTATGGATAAACTGTCACATATTATTTTTTAATGTGATGACAGGCCATAGCAATAAAACACCTCCTGTTAAGTATGTAATTTTTGATCCACAGCTCCAGTATGCTACACTTGCCAAGATGGGTCCCACAGCTCTTGCCAATGCTCCTAAAGAGCGGAATGTACCCATTACTATACCTTTCTGTTGATCGGAGCCGAAATTTGAAGCCATTACCATCATGCAAGGTACTACCATAGCAGTGGCTATAATATGCAAACATAAATTCAGTTATAAAGATGAAACAAATTCCATCTACGACATATACTTACAAATGGCAAATAAAATTAATCCAATATATAGCACATAAATGTTATCAGCAATTCCAACAAAAAAAAATGAAGGTATTATAAGCCAAAGTCCAATTACAGCAGTGGATTTTGTCTTTTCAGGAGGCACTCTGCGAACATAGCTTCCTTGCATTAAAGCCATGGTTAATCCTATCACAAAAAACATCCAACCTTGCTGCATGGAGGTGTAGTTAAAAATGTGATGTGTTAAGAAAGTAAGAGTGAACTCTAATCCACTATAAATAAATAGATAAACAAAGTAAACCATTCCTAAACACTTAAGTTTCTTCATATCTTTATCCTTTACATCTGTTACACTGGAAAAATTAAATAAATTCTTTAAATTTATGTAAGATTTTGCATTGCTTAAGCTTCTCCAAAAGTTTTTGGCCCGTTTTTCCTGAAAGACAAATACAATTGAAATATTTAGAGAATATTTAATGATATTACAAACCTTTGGGAGTGATTCTTCAAAGAATACCGCAAAGAAAATCAAATCTGCTACAGCTAATAAAATTGCAAACATAGCTGGCACTACAAACCAATTTCCTGATCTTGTTTTTGCCCAAATTGCAAATGCTGCTCCTATCAATGGGCCAATAATAAAACCCAGTGAAAACGCAATTCCCACCAGGGCCTGCAATGTTAAAAATTGAATATATTATTATACTTTTAATATGTAAATTCTTGAATGTTGTCGGCATTTACTTGGTAGTACATTTTTAAATAAGGATTTGAGAAAATACAGTGACACGTGTCACTGTATTTTCTCAAATCTCAAATATGTAAATATTACATTATAGCTATTTCATATTATACACTTTCAGGGTTTGTCACATCACTATAATTTAGTTTATAATTACCATTCCTTTTCCTCTTGTCGAAGTGGATGATACGTCAGTAATGATAGCTAAACTCAATGATACATTTCCTTTGCTAATACCACCAATAAATCGTGCCAAGATGAAGAGAGCAAAGTTGGTAGATAGTGCCCAAACTATATAAGATGTAGCAATGCCTGTCTGGATAATAACAGTCAATTTTAAAGTTTTTTAGTAAAAAAATATACTTACCAAGCATATTAACATGACTACTTTTCTTCCTAAAACATCAGATATCCCACCTACAATGGGGGATGCTATAAATTGTAAAAAACTAAACATGGACCCAAGAAATCCTCCAAAAAGCACGGAATTAAATTGTTCAGGTGCTCCCACAAACTCCTGGAAGTACTGTACCTTGTGAGATAGCCACGAGTATAAGCCCACATTATCATTTGCTTTATAATGATCTAATAAAGAAGGTAATAATGGTAGGATCAAAGTAAACGCCAGTAAATCTAGTAACAGTGAAAAGAACACTATGTACGTTGTTTTGTTAACCTTGTTTTCTGCTCTCGGTGACATTCTTGCGCGAAATCGAATCTAACACATGCATTTATTACATTTAATGAAAGTGGACGACTTTCTAAATTCGAAGATGACCTAGTTGAAGTATAATTTTGGCTTGGCTCGGTAATAGGTGTCTGGTTATTTAAAATTATTCAGAATATTTAATGAAGCGACAAGCATTATAGATTACTAAAAATTACACGCTGTATTACAAACTTCAGTAAAAGGCAATAAAATTTTCTACCATTGGCTACACTGCTAAAGATAATAATTTAAGTGTAATGTTAATTACAGACGAATGGAAGACATATTTGGAATCACTTAATTTAGTGCAACATAGTATGTACTTCATTTACTTATAATTTCGATTGCGGTCACGACCATGGTGTTAATTTTGTGTGTTTCAATTGTTTAATTTTTCTTTCCCGCCCCGCGCATTATATCGAAATTTTTATTTTTATAATGGCAGCCTATAGCAAAATCAAATCACATACACAGTACGCATATTTGTATTTTGTATTAAACGCATTTAGATACGTAATGAATTCGTTTAATTTGTTACAGATTTAAAACCCATATAATGGGAATTAAAAAAAAAAACTGGATTTTTGTTGTTAGTACTTATAGTTCTGAATATAAATGAAAGAAGTAAATCATGATAATTAGCCTTAATGAAATAAAATCAGAAAAACAATTAAAGTATTAAAGGTATATTTAATGAAATTAATAAATATCCAAGTATATTGGGGAATTTTTATTATCGTCCGTTGTGCTTCTGCAATGTTGGTAACAAATTTATTTTTTAGGAACTGTTATTGTGTCATGGCGGTCGTGTTGCATTGTTTTTCCCACGAAGAGTAAAAAAGCCCGACTGTTGATTTTTCAGTCGTATTTGGAGTTGTTGATAGATTTTCATTTCAGCTTAATAATTACTTTGTGAAAAATGTAATCACGCACGGAAACGATGGCATTTTACTGTTGCAAGGAAATTTAATTTAAAAAGTGTATTGTTGTATGCCCACTAATTTAACACCTACATAGTGTGGGCTTTGATTCTATTTAAAAAACGTAATGCTTCTTATATCCATTTAAGGACACTTTGAAATTTACTTCAATCAAATTGTAGCATTTTAAGAAATCATTATGGAAGATTACAATGTATTGGTCAGTGCTGCAGAATTCGTCAAAGGTAAGATGTATTTTGGTCTTCACATATGTTTGATTAGATAAGAAAAACATTAGTTAATTATTGGATGGTAATGATGGATTGTTTACAGATCGGCTGTATTTTGTAACATTGCGTACATCTAAGCAACCGCGAGCTACAGCATCAACACATTATTTCAGCATTGATGACAAACTGAATTATGAAAGTTTCTTTCATGACTTTGGACCGTTAAACATTAGTATGCTATATACTTACTGCAACAAACTTAACAAAAAGCTTAATATAAATGTGCTTAAACATAAACGAATTGTACACACTACAACAGATGAGAAGAGGAATCGATTAAATGCTGCTTGTCTTATTGGATCTTTTGCTGTAAGCTTATATATAAATATATACATAAATATATATATATATATATATATATATGTATATATAACATTTTTTTATAGATAATATATTTAAATTTTACTCCCCAACAAGCTTATGATGTGTTAAATGCTAAAAATCAAATACCCTTTATTGAATTTAGAGATGCTTCTATTGGGGAGCCATATACAATTAATTTAATGGATTGTCTAAATGGACTCTACAAAGCCAAAAATTTGGGTTTCTTTAATTTTGATAATTTCAACCAGATCCAATATGAATTCTATGAGGTAACTTAATTATAATAAATTAAAAAGGCTTTTGTTAATAGTTTTCTTGTAGCGTGTTGAAAATGGGGACTTAAATTGGATTGTTCCTGATAAATTTCTTGGTTTTTGTGGTCCACACAATAAAAGTCGTGTACTGCATGGTTATCCATTACATGCACCCGAATTTTATTTTAATTATTTCAAGAGACACAATGTTACAACAATAATACGCCTAAACAAAAAGTTGTATGATTCTAATAAGTTTGTGAATGCAGGCTTTGATCACTTTGACCTATATTTTGTTGATGGAAGTACACCAACTGAGAAAATTTTAAATGATTTTTTGAACATTTGTGAGAGAGCTTCTGGAGCTATTGCTGTTCATTGCAAAGGTATTGTACAAATCGTTTTGAAACAATTAGCATCCACTAAACTGTTATTATTTTTGCAGCTGGTTTGGGAAGGACAGGCACATTAATTGGGTGTTATTTAATGAAGCATTATCAATTTGCTGCTAAAGAAGCAATTGCTTGGATACGAATGTGTCGACCTGGTTCTGTTATTGGTCACCAGCAAGTTTGGCTTGAATGGTAAGTGAAATTAAAGAAATGTTGCCTTGCCACGTGTGTTAACTCTTTTAGTAAACAAGCTCAAATGTGGAAAGACGGTGAAATTTATAGGCGCATGTGGGGCCTCACAGGGTCTCCTAAACATAAAAATGGAATCTATGTAAATATGGATAATGACTCGATGGAAGATGATGTACCACAACAGGTTTGCTGCATTTTAAAAAAAGTAGACACCATGAAGCTAAATGATAAGGAAGATATTAAGTCACCAACAGCAGAAAATTCCTCACCTCTTACACAAGGTGACAAATTGAATCAGATTAAGGCTTTACGAAGACATACCAGGCCTTTGGCAGTAAGACCGTAAGTTCCTATAAAATTTTGAATACAAACTTCTTCACATAATAAATCAAGTATATCAGCCTATCCAATTAGAATGCCTTTGACAGGAAATCTTTTGTGAGGCAAGACGGTTGAACGTACAAGTGGATTTAAACTCTAATCTATAACATGTCGCGTATTATAATTATATTTTAATGAAACTTTATTCCTTTATTTATTATATATAAATAATTACAATTTGTTTATTTCTTTTAGCAATAATGAAAGGAAGGTTTTTCGAACAAGGGTGTTGGTTAGTCCTGTTGGTACACCAACAATGCTTCGAGCTGGTAAGATATCACCTGTGTCAGTAACCATTAAAACACCGTCTTCATCAACATCACGTGTTTTAAATAGTAAGAGGTTTGTATAAATACTCTGAAGTATTTTGAATATTGCATGTTTATGTATTTGTGGAATATACGTAGACTATTTGTAAGTTTTAAGAATTATCTAACATACTAATATATATATATATATATATATATATATATATATATATATATATATATATATATATATATATGAATTTATGTGTGTTATTGAATTTCAATCAAAGTATAAGCTTATAATGCATGTTTATAATAAATACGCACACACAAATTCTCAACTTAAGGCTACTTTTTATATAATGTATAAAATGTATTCAATTTGGTGTTTTATTTTATATATATAGTTTTTCGCCAATCAATCAATGTACAAAAACATATAGAAATTATGTAATCAATTGTTCAATTTATGGTAACTACTTAATTTAGTAATAGAAACTGGGCCTAAAATGTACATTATTTATTATAGTCTATTTATTTATAATAGAGCACTAATTCGTACAGATGTTTACCTATAAATCTGGAAAGAGCTGATTGCACATTTGTTTGTTGATTTAGTTTTTGACCTTGCAAAAGTAGTTGGTTTTCGCACGCATAGTCTTGAATGGGCTTCACGTTTAAGTCAAATTGCATAGGTATGCATTGCATTTTAAACAAGTTGCCAGCAATTCCCTTATGTTGACAGAAACGAGGAAGCACAGGTTTCATCACGGAGATCAATCCAAAGAAAGACTTGTACATCATCGACCACTGTTTCCGTCAAGACATCAACTCCAAAATCAAATGAAAATGGATGGCTCGTACAAGTTGAGTCTGACAAAAAGGATGGAAAGTTAGTTAAGCGTGTTAAACGTACATTAAACTCAGACAAGGAAAAGGCTACATCTATAAAAGTTCTAAGACGTTCAAACCCCATGTCACAAATGGAGAAAATGAATGTACCCCCCAAACTGAATTTGCCCATTGTAAAAAACAACAAGACACTATAGAATTTATCTTTTCTATGTACGGTAACTGTAAATAAACCACACAAATAATTAAGCATATTTGTGTATATGTATAATAATTATTGTAAGTAGTTACATGTCAATTGTTGTTACTTCATTGTCTGGCATATACTTTTTTAAATATTGAGGAAACAAAAAAAGTTTTAAAGTCTACTACAAAATGTCACAATGTTTCTTGAAAATAAATCTAAATATTTTTATTAAAATTAAGATAAAAAGACTGTGTTATTTTGTAGAGATGATTATTTTGAGTGATTAACAAGATATAACAATCCAATTATTTTTGTATTATTACTCATATATACTATTCATGTTATAGATTCTTTATGAATTTTGTATTTATTCACATTTGATTTATATTTTGTACAAACTGGCACACTTTTGTTAATTTTATTTCTCTGACACTAAAAAATGATAAATTATAATTATCAAAAATAAAATGAAACCTATTTTATAATAACCAATCTGAGTAGTTGTGAATATAAAAGGACTACTTATTTTACTTACATTTCACCATAAACTTTTTTTGTATCTCCAATTAATGCAGGGCGTTTTTTATCTATAAGATTATGGAGTAAATGATAGATAATTTATTAACTGTTTATTGTTATTAGCCAATTTTAAATTGTCATAATTTACATATACTTGAGTTACTAATAAATTACCAAATAATGCTTATTTATGTATTTGAGAAAAACATGTGAACATCCAATATTTCTTTGCCATAAGATATATTTCCTTATAACTAGTAATTATCTCATGTGTAACTGTGGCACAAATCACTATTGTGAATAGATAAAAACGTACTGTATATGTGAAATTATTTAAGTTCAAATTTATGTACTATAACAATTACATATATATATATATATATAATTTATTTATTTACTCCGAATGGTTTGTAAATTGTATTCAAATCGTTTAAAAAAGATGGCAGACAGTTTATCGAAATGTTGTAAATATAATTTATAATCCACATGGAGTGTAACTAAAAAACCATTAATAACATATATGTATGTATCATATTACAATATTATCAAATAACATTTTCTTTATGAATTATTAGTAAACATAAAATAAAGTTTTTTTAACATAAATAAAACTTACCAAAGGTCTGAGAAATTAGTGTGGAATTAGTACTGTGGTACTGTATATTTGGTTTTTGTGAAACATAGGAAATTAACATGGTCCACATTTTTTTTGGTTAATGTTGATCTACTATTTAGCCATGATAATTATAATATTACCTTTGGATAGTTTGATTAACTCTATTTTATACTAATTGGTAGATAATAGTGTCATTTGTGGTGAAATTCATTTTAGTGGTGTTGTTTCTAAAAAACTAATACATATCTTCAATATAAAATAATATCACTAAAAACAAACAAAAATAATTTGAAACCCACATTTTCTTCTGAAAAATAGCTTTGTTAAAAAGATTATTACATTGTATTGAGTGGTATGTTGTATTTTCGCAGGTTAAATTAATTGAAAGTTGAAATTTAAGAAAAGACCTTTTTTGTAGGAATTTCCTATATTTTCTGAAAGTCTAATAGTGCAGTATATACCTGGCAGTAATATATATATATATATATATATATATATATATATATATATATAAATAAATTATCAAGTAGATTCACAGAAAGGCGAACTTGCAAAGGAGAAATTAAATATCTATAGACATTTACATTTATACTTTATATATTAAAACATTTTTAGATGCAGTGTCTGGAATAGACAATTTTGAACATAGTTTATAAATAAATAAGCTGTATGATTTGTTTTATATTTAATCAATATTTACATTGTATATATATTATCATATATGTACAATATACTATAAGGAAGACATTATTATATAATTTTACTTATCTGTAATAAGTACATTATATAAATGTTACTTAATGAAAGATGGCGTAACAGATTTTATTTTTGGGCCCAATTTGTTAATAAAATTTAAAATATCTTATTGTGATGTTATAGGCTAATGTTAGAATTGATGTTACTCTTAATTAATTGTACAAGACATTGTTTAAAAATGTAATATTTGCAGACCTTCTTTCTGTCTTGCAGCTGGTCTGGTGCCATGAAATGTTTGACTATATTTACTGTAAACATATTGCATTAATTAATTATTTAACATGTTTTTATCTTGTTCATAACTTTATTGTGCATTTTAACTTAATATATTAATTTTATTTACAAATGTACATAATTGTTTACATAAATAAGCATGTGCCTAGAAAAATAAAATGCATATTTTGTAGAATATTGTAATGTTACAGGGACAACCATTTTGTAATAGTGGGTGTCCATTAATTTGTTGATTTAATGTTTTGCAATAATTATTTAATGTAGTTTATACAGAAATTCTTTTTATATAATTATTTGTTAATAACTAGCTATTAATTTAAAATTACATTTGTGTTTATTAATTATATTTTTAAAAGGTGTATGTTTTGAATCAACAGTATTTTATATTGTAAATAAAACCCTCCCTTGAAATTCTTCTTCTTAAGTATCATACAAATATAATAAATTATATTACATTACTTAAGGGTAAATTGTTTTATTTATTTTACATATTATAATATTACAGTGACTCCCTTAAGAATTGATATTTGATATAATTGGAAGTGGATTCGAATTTTCTCTCTTCAAATGTATCCTAGATCTTCGTTTTTCAATGTATTGATGGAGTACATATATGTATGGATCGAGTGTAAAGTAAACACACATCAGAACATCTGCAGTTCTGGAGAAGTTCTTGTAAAATGCAGATGATGGGATTATCTGTGCTAGGGGTATAGAAATCTGATTGAACATTAAAATTAACTGACAATAGTTTGTGCTTACTTACCATCTGTGGCATCCAACAAACAATAAAGACAACACAGATGAATGCCATTAGCTTTGCAAATGCCAACTCTTCTGTGGTAGAACAGTTTTTGGGATTTATTCGATTTTGTGTTATAATCGATCGACTCACTCTCCTTACTAATACTTTTTGTTGCTTGATACCAACATGTGATAAAGCACAAAATACTTGGGTATTGCAGTAACCTATACATATGCATAACGTTGTTCCTAAAAGTTATAAAAACGATTCAAATAATGAAATTATTGTTTTTAAAATAAATCCTTTTATAGGTTTACATACCAAAAATTAAAAATATATATGCATAAATAATATCAATAATTTCCACTGCTTCTCGATACCTGTAGCATTTTCCATTATTGTAAAATAAGCCAAATCCAAATAGTGGGAAATATGTGAGGAAGGCTGCGGTTCCCCATAGTGCAAAAATAACTCTCCTTAGGACGTGTATAGTAACATACTAAAACATTTGTATCACATAAATGAGCAAAACAAGAAATATGTCGTTTCTTTTTATCTTTTGTCTAATTGAATAATTTTTCATACCCTATAACTAAAAATATTTGCGATGGCCATGTTTATTTTTTATATAACTATCTTTTTAAAAGTTTTACAATTCAGTATAGTTAGTCTTTATAAAAATTAACACATTTCTTGTAATTCTCATAGATTTATAATACTTTCTTCATTAAAAAATTAAATAATGGGTACTCAATGATTGATTTCATATTCATTATTTGTACTTACTATATTGTACAACAATTTTAGGTTATGTTTTTTAAATTTTTTGTATTAGAATTATCTGCTCATTAATAAATAACATTTATTGATATAATGTATATATAGACCAAGAAAAATAATTAGTTAACGACGCAATGCTACCATTTAATGTCTATATAATACTTTATTTAAAGTTTCATTCATTTCATTACTAGTTATAGTTATTTTGTGTAAAATGACAAAATTAACTGATATATTTATAAGTATAGTTCAATTTTTGAAGCCGACGGAAGCGAAAGTTATGTACGTTAACCAAATTCTTGAAAATGTATGCCATTCATGAAACTAAACAGTACGCGAAAAACACAAGTGTAACATATTTGGCAGGCAGCACACCTTTCCGCAAACTTCGTTTTAGTGAATTCCCTCTTACTGTTATTTTTGAATAATTCATTAATTAATTTTAAATATTATCCAAAAAAATAAACTGGAGATTTATTTTTTATTGGTTTTAAATAAATTATATCTTTCAGAAACAATAAAATATTTTTAATACTGGTTATATTTAATAAGAACAAACACAATTAGTACAATGTGATTTTTTTTTGTACTGAAAACGTTTCTTCGCGCGTTATTAAATTTAATAGTGTTAATAGTGTCCTTAAAAGAATTAAGCGATTATTTTAACACGAAACAATTTTAGGGCACACTTTCTTTATATTTATTACTTTTGAAATATACCTGTTGGTAGACAAAAGGCCTCGTGAGTGCCAACCACCGTTCGACGGCCATAACTAAGGCTACGCTACCGGATCCTAAACCAAAGGCCCGCAGCATAACGTAAAGGACACATTTCCAATAAACCGGAATAGGGGTGTATTTGGTAAATTTAATAGAACAAGCATTCCCAGTTGTGCAACGAGATCATTTAGGACGAGACAAGTCAACATCAGAACGTGTTTGGAATTCCTTGTTCTGGCAGATTTGTGGAGTATCCATAAGGCTGCTATATTCCCAGCAGTTCCTAATACGAAGGAAATTGAAATTAGAAATTGCCTCAGAGCACCAACGTCCATTATTTTATCATTTCATAACACTGAAGAACTGATTTTCCATTATTCATCATCTGAAATGAACACGTTTGGGCACTATCTACATACGCACTAAATTCTCACAAAAATTACATTCCGACACTGAACATTTCTTCGCTCATTATCATTTTACACAACAATCAAATCGGGTAAATACCATTATCTCACTTCACTATTTATTTATTAGAATCCAAGTGAACGTTCGTTCCAGTTGTGACAAACGATCTCAATAAAAATTTCAGAACTACAAATTCACGTCTTACT
>OZ018399.1:0-104785 GCA_963969525.1 Ontholestes murinus | reverse complement strand
AAACACGGATGTTTCAAGAGTTTTGCTTTATTATGTAGAGACACTGCTTGTGAAACAATTATAGCAGTGTCTCTATATAAATGATTAGAATTGTGTTCTATACATAGTTCATGATTATAACCAAACACTTCCAATGGCGAAGAAATTTTATTAATATTAAACGTTATAAAATTCGAATTGTCCGTAATTGAATAATCAAATGCGATATCAGTTTTACTCATTAATCAGTGCATGTATAATTAAATAATTAAAGACAAAATTATATTCGGATTAATCAGTAATAGCGCTTCGAGATGTGCATTTGACAAATGTCATGGGTAATGCGATTTTTAGGTGTCATATAAATTTTGTGAACAGACGCAATATTTGGTAGGGTATTTAATTTCGATATTTTCATAAATTTTTAACACCACCATCAAAAGAATCACTCAAACCGTTAAATTCGTTCCATTTAATTTTATATAATGAATAATATAAACTTCTTTACATTGCAAAAAACTGAATCAATAATACTAATATGTAAATTGATCAGGACAGAAAATTGTATAAATATGATTATATACACAAAAAAACACACACAAATATAATATATATATATATATATATATATATATATATATATATATATATATATATGCAAAGTTTTGTTCTTTTTAATATCATAATTGTGATATTTTTTTGTAATTTTAAAGTATTTTTAGCAAATTTTCTTCAAACAACTGCATAGCAAATAGGGTACAGTTTTATATTTTCGGAAAATCATTTTAAACACAAGGTTATTAAAGTGGTATTTGATATAACTGAGCTATTTGAATGCATTGTTAATATTAGTTAGAAAACAAAGAGGGTTTCAATTTTTTAAATGAATAAATCTTATTTTAGAAATATATCTTCAAATAAAAATATATTGTTGATGCTTGATGTAATAAACTAATTTTAATATATTTTATTTAATCATATTTTGCTTGTTTATAATAAAATTAATTGCGCACGTTGTGTTTTGAATTATTTTATCAGACAAGAAAACACATGTGCCAAAAATATTAATCCAATATCGTGGATAGATAATAGAATAAGTATAATAGTAATAATTTTAAAAATGCTAATAACTTAACTATACATGCACTAAAGTGAAAATAACATATTTAATCAACAGAATTGAAGTGTTTTATTAGATTCAGTATTTTCCTTATATCTCTTATCGACTATTACATGCAATTATTTATTTTAGATAATACAATTAATTTGTAAATTGCTGTTTTATTTAGAAACAGTATCCTTTTTTGGATATTTGAGAAACAGATATCAGATATTTTGGCGGGTTTTTGATTAATTTAAATAGTAATTTTGAGACCATACTACATAAAAAAATATTAGATGTTGGTTCATAAAGTTATTAAATAATTTTTTCTGAAAATTACTGTACCATTGTCTTACATTCTTGTAAGCACAAACTAAGTTTAAATTGATACATATCATCAAAATTGGTTACTCCGTCTAATACCATGCATACAGAAAATATTATTCTTAGTGAGGGTTCTATGACACAAAAAATAGAATTATCTCTAACTTTTTTACAATGCGTTCATATAAAACTTGGCAATAAATATGTAAATCAGGTGTGAATTAAGTTGTGAAGCGTATTTAATCATTCAATCATTGGTAATACAATTTCTTCCACCTTATTAGGAATGCAATTTTCTATTCACTGGTCGAGTTTTATTGTAAATATAGGGTATTTAGGTTATTCAGAATTTTTAATTTTTATTTTCTAAAATGTCCATTGAAGCAGTGAATATCATAAATATTATTTTACACGTAACATTCCGATATAACATTTTATTACTTCAATTAACGTTGAATTTAGGAATACTAAAATATTTATAGAAGCTAGAAAAATACTATTACATAACTACATAACCATGCATTTTAATAAAAAACACGAGTTTTGCTTTATTTTAAATTCTAATAAAGCAAAATAAAAACATATTCACATTTTGATTAATGAATGTGTGTAATGCAGTTAAATATTATTTAAAATATCTTACATTCAACATTCAGATGTTGCCTGCCAGGAATATGTTTACAGCGAATTTTCTGTCTGTTCGATTGCATGCAGGAGTCTTATTCTACTGATTCTACACGAATTATATTAATTTAAAAAAAAAAACAATTACCTCTATACGTAGCTGAACAAGCTCCATTTATAGGCGGCTGATTGTCCCCACAAAGGCAACTTTTTTTTCCATGATCCTTTGGGTCCTGAACGCAGCTTGCACCTACAATTCCTTTGCACACAGTATGGTTTGAACATGGTTTAGCTATCCTGGAAAATAAGAAGAAATCTGAATGGGGAAAAGACTTGTGCAAGGGACGATTAAAAATGAAATCAGTGAAATTGAAAACTAATTTCCCCCACAATAAATTAAGTGAATAAAAACGTACCGGGCGGTTGCGGCGGTTGTTGGTTGGTATTGCCGGAAGATTTTCCGAATGTAGTCAAACCGTGTGCATGATTAAATCCGGCTAACAACAGAAGAAGTGGTATCGACACTGTCACGTAAAGAGCGTTCATTTTTATAAGCTCGAGCTATCAACACTACAATACTAGAACAAGTTTGACTTTGAATCACTGCTGAAATCAAAGTGACGCGTCCACTGGGGTGTTTCTCTACAAGTAACGCCTGCGCCAATACACGCTATTAAGTCAGGCACGTGTGTACAACGGTTTAATTTTGCAAAGGTTTAATCCCCGAACGAATAGTGGTGGTGAAAACTTCCATTTCACTACATACATTTAAAAATAGCAACCAATCGGGCGCGATAAATTTCACAATTAATGAATTTTCAACAAAACACTCCTACCACCCTTGCCTATCGTGACTCTTCTTTTACGCTAATTAGTCCTAGCAACAGCTTGAATAAATCAATGCGATTCTTGCATGGATGCGAATGAAAAAATAAGTCCAAAACGTTACTTGAAAGTAGGTATAGTATAGTGCGGAGTATTTAAAATAGCAATAATAAGGTGACCTGAGCGGGTCGGTAACGCTAGCAAGTAGCATAGAATTAACTTGCCGTGCCCCCAGTGGGGCAGGATCTTAGTACGATAAGGTGGCCGGCCATCTCGGCGCCTTTAATATTTGCGGGACACGCGATCGATTACGTCATCAAAACTTACCCTGCAGACCTAATGAATTTCCTGGCTAGATTTCTGAATAACCCTATGATGTTTATCTTCTATCATACGTACACATTTCAAAACTTTCATAGTAGAATTTTGAGTATCTACTAAAACTATTTATTTTTACTTTATATTTACCACAACTAGCAGCAGTTGTGAAATTGTTCTTAGAAGTAGAACACGCCCATTCTTAGAGTATAGATGATATACGTATAACAAAGAAATTAAGATATACTTATATTTCTATAACTGAAAAGTAATTGCGTGTAAAATAAAAGTTTTCAATCCATGGTATGAAATGAAATGTATAATTACATCCTATATTTAGTTTTTGCGTCACAATTAAACTTATTAGTGTCGGATTTCTACTATTTCGGAGATCGCTGTTCTGAATGGTCCGGGACCATAGATCTTTTCTAGTCAGAACTCGAGCGAAATGATCATAAAATCGAGAATCGCCACCGAGCGAATTACGGTCAAGGAGCAATTGTGAGTAATTAGGTGCCAATTAGTATCTTAAGAGTTCTTCGATGTTTGCTATCAGCAGTGACATCGTATTTAGGTAATTTTATTCCGGAAGGAGGACTTTCATCTAATTGTAGTGTTACGGTGAATCTGTGTATTCCACATTCAAAACGTAAGATTCAGTACGCTCCAGGGAGCGACGATTTTCGTACGCTTTGAATTACATTTCCAGAGCACATTTATTAAAAATCAATGGGTTTATCACTAACATTGGAAATATATGCAATGAAAAAAGGTTTTCGTCAAGAACATAGCCGCACGGTATGACCTTATCGGCCGATGGTGTGTATGATAAATTTCGTGTTGGTGCAATGGCATGCCGAAACGGAACTATATTCGTGCTGACTATAAATTTGCAAATAAATATTTTTAGTAGCACTCAACAAGTCATAGGCATAAGCAGCTCTATAATAAAATTTTTGAATCTAATTCGACATCGTTATTGTATCGGAATTTGAATCAACAATTCATGGCGTGACTGCCGTACATCGAGATAGTTTTCCGAGTCTTTAATCAAGTAAGGTTTAAAGATTTCTCACTGACAGTAATTAAAGATAGTAATAGTTAACCAGAAGAGAAATATAGCGTGTTCCACACAATCAAGGTCATTTTTAATCAGTCGCCAGGGTAAAAGGTCACCGTTCTGATATGTATTACCTAATGAATTATGGAGAATATTGATTAGAGCATATTTATCGAGCGCCCTTTTGCAAGCACGCGTGCAAATTATTTATTTGTTGTGCATTTTTTTTTCAAAAGTAGTAATAAATTCGTTCATGTGATTATTTACGATTTCTTTACGATGATAGAATAAGTCGTCGAGGAAGAGAAAATGCTGTTTACTGATGTCATTTAACTATTTATTGACTGTCAATGTATTATTAGCAGCGTAACGGACAAATGATGTAATACGATTTAAAGCGGGCGAGTACTGAGAATGCTTTATGAAAGACCAATACTGGCTCTCCCCACTATCGTTTCGAGCGATTGTTGCTTAACTTAAGTTGATTTATAAAGTAGCGAGAAGTAGTGCGTCAGACGCTGTCTAGTCGGGGCTATAGTTTTAACAGCTTACGAGTGGATGATGCGTCGATCACTATCACCGTGATCGCGTGGCGAGTGTCCAGTGATCAATTAGAACAATACTGTTACGATGCATGTCTTTATCACGATTCTGTTTCTCGCGGTGTATTTGTTTACTAGTGTGTATTGTAAAAATGTGAGTGCAATTGCCTCGTGCAAGCATACGTTTGAAAAGGGTGTTGATGCTTATTTAAATAATCAATTTCATGACTGCGTCATGTATATGGAGGAAGCTTTACAAATATACCACGAATATAACAAAAAAGTGAAAAATTGCCGTCTTCAATGCCATGAAAATGCTGAACTCTCCGAACCACTATATCATGTTGATATAGAAAACCTCAGATTTTTTGAAAAAGTTATTCGTAACACATTTTGCATAATTAAATGTCGGAATACTGATAAGCATTTATTCGAAGAGTATAACTTGGACGAAGATAGTTTTCAAAATTTTGAAAAAAGGAAACCATACGAATATCTTCACATATGCTACTTTCAGGTAGGTAGTTTCAAATCGTGCCTGTTGTAGGAATATCATAGAATATTAATATCTTTAAACAAATGTAACGTCTGCTATATCTACAGATATACCAACATAATATATTTATCACAAATAACAGAGCCAAGGAAACTTTATGGCCTGCCTTGTAACTACTAATAATTGTTTTTATTACTAAGCCAACCTAGCTCAAATGAAGAAAGGGATTCTTATTATATAAAAATCTTAATTTAAATAATTTCTTCAGGCGCATTATTGTAAAAAAATATCTCACTAGACTTTAGTGTCCACAATCATAATTATCGAATGAAATATTTATTTCATGCATTTAGATAAAAAAATTTCAAAAAGCAAGTTCTGCGGCATTCACATTTCTAGTGGAAAATCCAAATAATGAGGGAATAAAAAATCATCTCAAGTACTACTCAACGTTACCAGGTGTAATAATGGAAGATATTATCAACTACGAGGCGAAAGTGAGTTCTGAACATATCATTTACGAACTTTACTATAATAATTCGAAATTTCAGGATTATGTCTATTTATATGTACGAGGAGCAAGTGCTTATAAAGCGAAACAATGGAATGAAGTGATTCATTACATGGAAGAATCTCTTGCTTCATATATACAATCCGAAGAGGAGTGCAGAGCACAATGCGAAGGCCCTTATGATCAAGGATGGTTCCCTGATTTTATTCCTTCAATTGCTAGTATGTTCTCATAAATGTCTGATTTCTTCAAGTAATACAATTATTATTTCCAGATCATTTCACAAGTTGTTTGCGATGCAAACTTAAATGTAAGAACAGATTAAGTAACTTAAACGGAAAACAATATGACGATTTATTAGAAAGCCATTATCACTATTTGCAATATGCTTACTTTAAAGGTAATATTTGCTATATATAAATTTTCCTGATTTAATAATAATGTTGTAGTGGGTAATATTAAAGCTGCATGCGAATGTGTTTCCAGTTATCTCCTTTTTAATCCTTTAGATGAAACGATGTTATATAACATGGAGTATTATGAGAAAATGCCGAAAATTCAGGCAGACTTTTTTACGCCTAGACAAGTGGGTTTCTTCCAAACGTAGCTACGTTTTCGATTTTACGTACATGTTTTGTTTTAGGAAGCAATGCATTATTTTAATCGTTATAAATACGAGGAAAAATTAATTCTGTTTATTCAAGATACTTTTTCGAACGAGATTGAAATGTAAAACATTTTTTTTAAAAATTTAATTTACCTTCAATAAATCAAATTAAATAGTCGTCGATGATAACATAAATTATTTTTTAGGATGGTGCCTTCAACATATTGATATCAATCAACATTATGTCATGTTTTATTTTAATGTATTTAAGAACGTTTTATTAAATTTACAAACATTAGTCGAATAATGAGATTTTTTACAGCAATGTAGTATTTATTTCATTATCCAAATTCCGAATGATTCTAAGAACATATAGTTTCCCCGCCAAATACACACGTTTCCTTTAATGCAAAAACAAAACTCTCTAAAACCACCAAACATTCAATAACAAATTTTTAAAAATAATATTAACTGTGTTTAGTGGAATGCCTGCAAAGTTCGTGCGTTCTAAATTTTATTTAAAAATTCATCCATAAACAATTTGTCATATACTAATATATTTATCATTGCATTTCTTGGCTAAATTAGTCAAGCGCTTCCTTTATTTCATGCTTTTTTAAAGAAAATTTTCATTTTGATTCAATTCACCAATAATTTGATAAATCTTTCTCCAGACTTTAATTATTATCATACGTATAAACATAATAATTAATGATATTTACGTAGAAAAAATATACGCGATTATACGTAGTTATGATATATTGGGATAAATATTATTTCTAATTAAAAGAAATAACATTTTTTGAGATCATGTATATAGAAAATTTAGAATTAAAATTTAAGCACACATTTTTCCTTAAAATCAATTACTTACGTCCACTTAACTGAAAGCGTACCATAATTGCGACTAAAGGCTTAACTAAGCTAAGCTCGACATTATACGTGAAATAGTTCCGAACGTAATATTCACGTATTTACGTATATTCAGTGGCGGAGGAATTCCCGAAGATACAAAATACTGTTATAATACTTCCTGTATTGGTACAATTCTTCCACTAGCTTTTTTATTTACATCAGGCAACTATTTAGAAATAAATATATATAAAAGACACTTGAGTAGAGTTGTCTTAAGATAGCTTTGCGTTAGACTATTTTACTGAACGTGGCAGCGAAACGGATGAAACATATGTGCACAAGGTCGAAAACGACGCCACTGAAAAGCGTCGGGACGCATTATGGACCACCTTAATCTGGGCTGGAGTCTCTCAGTGTTAAATGTTCGCGTGAGACGTGGTGTGAGGCGGCTATGGAGATCGGCCGAAAGTGGAGGTTCTCGTGTCTCTTTTTGGGATTACTTTTTCTCGCCACTACCTTGCAGGGTGAGCAAATTATAACCCCTTATTTATAGAAACTATGCTTGAATACATTTACCGATAAGTCTCACAAAATATTGGACTGATCGAGGTAGAAGTTGAGGTTAGACTTCAAATATATTCTATAGTTAACTGTAGTTTAAATGAAACCCCATTAAATTTATATATTTTTTCAAATTATTATATAAGTTTAATTATGATCTTGGTAGAGTTTCCCATTTACATTCTCAAGTTATTTTTGGAATTTTATATCCAGTATTGAATATTTCTACAATATAATTTATTTAATGGTTAACATGGTTTCCCGTTTTAAGGTAAATATCGATCAATTAAAATATATTTAGTAAGCTCTTATTTAAATCTCTCTAAAGCATTTTTTATATGTACGCAAAAGCATCTTAAATGTCTTTGCTCAATATATTGTTAATTTTAGCAATTGAAAAAATGTGATTTCTAAAATAAGATTATCTACTGCATAATGACGACATGTCGGCCTCTTGCCAGCTTTCATGATTCCCTAGACTAAATTTATATTTAGATCACTCTGACCGTCGATTCAAAATCTTATACAACATGGCTTCCCATGCTATATGTGTGTAAATACCTGCACAGGACAAACACACGTACAGATGTGACTTGCGTATGTATGAACTGCACACACACGCGCGCACACACACACACACACACATTTTAAACATGTAGGTGTATACATATATAAGCATTTGTCATATATATATATATATATATAATTTATTCATTTAACGAAGGTGTGCAAGGAGAGGTCGAGTCGGAAGGTCCATCCGAATCAGAATGTCGACCCTATATCGAAAAGGCTTTGAAAGAACTAGAAACCGCGGATACTGATATTGAACATGTTGAGCCGAGGACCCCAACGGATGGCGAAAGCCAAGAAGATATTCCTATATCGGAAGGAACAATAGACGACTCCGAACACGAGGCTAGTGCCGGAGAACACGATAACGAAGTGATCGAACCAAGTGAGGTGGAACAGGTATTGTTTGTTTTAATTAATATTTCAGGATTACATTTATATATATATATGTGTATATATATATATATAAATGCATATAATTATAACATACCAGGGTGAAGAACAAATTTTGGACGAGTCTGAAGAAAAATTTGACAAAATATCCGAAAGTGATGTAAGTACTAAAACAAAATCTTGCTACCCAGATTTAATTTTAATATATAGGAAAAGGCCAGTGCCGACGAAGAAGATTTAAATAATAATGAAGTAAAAGAAGCCGCGTCCTCAGAACAGGGTGACGAACCATACACTGGATCACAAGAAGGAGACCAATCAGAACAGGACAGTCAAACATTGACCGACGCAAAATCTGAAGAAACATCACAAGGTGATGAAAATCAAGATGAATCTACTGAAGAATTTGATGCCAATATTGAATTATCAATAGAACAACAAAATAATGAAGATGAAACAAATTCTCTGGAACAATCTGATACACCAACTTCTAAAGAAGCGAATGAAATCCAAGAATCGATCGAAGTACAATCAATACCATTAGAAGATGAACAGTCTGAACTAGAAAAAAGCTTAGAGCTAACTGACGAAAATGACATTCATAGTGCGGAGAAGGCAGGCACTGAAAATGAAGAAGAATATAGCCAAGAAGCTAGCATGGAATTAGAAATAGCAACTGCAGTAAGTACTGAAGAATTATCAGAAAATTTAGAAACAGTCACCGAACGTGTTGGAGAAATACCGGAAAAATCTGAAGAGGCCAGACTGGATATATATGCAGAAAGTGTTGACAATTTAGAAGAGGAGTCTGATAAGTCAATAGAAGAGCCTGAAAAGTCAGTAGAAAATGATGATAAGTCATTAGAAGAACCAGTAAAGTCAGAAGAAATAAATGAAGAGTCACTCGAACAATCTAAAGAGGAAGCTGAGAAAACTGAGGAGGGAGAATTATCCGAAGAAGCTAAAGAATTATTGGAAGTCACTGAAAACTCGATTGAAGACGCGGAGTCTGTGGAAATTGTCAAGGAGGCTGAATCGATAGATGAAGAAGATACATACTCTAAAGAGGGTACAAATATAATTGAAGAATCCGTCGAAGTAGTGACCCATGATAAATCTATTGAAAAATTGGGAGACAATGATCTAAGTGCTGAAACAATTGATGACACCGTTAAAGGGGAAAGCGATAATGAAATATTAGCAGTCGAAGCTGATGTAGAAAAAGAACAAATAACAGATTCCAAAGAATCGGTACCCGAAGAAGAATTGATACTTGAAATTGAAGTTCCTGAAAATTTACGGCCAAGGGATCACATTGACCAGCTTCTAAAGTTGGACGATTCTGAAACGGAAACAGTTATGAATCGTATTTCCGAAGTCACACTGAGAGATTTAAAAAAGTTGTATGAGAATGCTATCAAGCCTTTGGAAACCCTATACAAATATAGGGATTTGAGCAACAGGCATTTTGGTGACTCTGAAATATTCTCTAAACCGTTAGTTCTTTTTATGGGACCGTGGAGTGGGGGAAAATCGTCAATTATCAATTATTTATTGGATAATGAATATAATACGATGTCATTAAAAACTGGTAAGTCTAGGAAAATTTAAAATATTCAATAATACTGACGTGAGTTGTAATTGGAAAGGTGCAGAACCATCCCCTGCATATTTTAATCTGCTAATGTACGGAGAGGAACCAGAAATTCTGGATGGAACACAGCTAGCAGCTGATTTTACCTTTGCAGGTTTACAAAAATTTGGACAAGGATTAGAAGAACGTTTACATGGATTAAAACTTCCTAGTAAGCTATTAGAAAAGGTTGGTCAATTTATTGTAAATATGTGGAGGTCTATAAAATACGAAATAATTGAATTTCAGATAAATATTGTGGAAATTCCCGGAATTCTTGAAGTACGTAAACAGGTTTCCAGAATATTTCCATTTAATGACGCTTGTCAATGGTTCATTGACCGTGCCGATATTATATTTTTGGTGTACGATCCTTCCAAACTGGATGTAGGCCCCGAGACGGAAGCGATACTTGATCAATTGAAGGGCCGAGAACATCAGGTATTTCTTATTTCATACAATAACTTCTTCTAATGCGGACGTTTCAGACGCGCATTATCCTAAATAAAGCTGACCAAGTGAAACCGGAGGAGTTGATGAGGGTACAAAGTGCTTTAATTTGGAACATTTCTCCACTTATGTCGTCCGCTCAGCCTCCGGTGATGTACACGACGTCATTGTGGTCGAGACCTTACGAGACGTGGGCCCCCGTACGTTTGTTACAGGCACAGGAGAGGGCGTTTTTGAGGGATTTGCGGTCTGCTGTCGACAAAAGAATTGAGAATAAAATATCTAGCGCGAGAAGATTTGCTGTAAGTTGTGTCGAATGTTTTGAGAGGTAATTCAGAACTAAATTAAACATATACGTTATGCATTTTAGGTGCGCGTACGAAATCACGCAAAAATGGTAGATTGTTATTTGACAACTTACTATAATCACAAATCGGTATTTGGTAATCGCAAGCAAGTGTCAGATCAAATCATCGAACACCCCCAGGATTATCACATCTACGAAGGCCTATCAACTTTGACTAATATTTCACGCTACGATCTGCCAGACCCGGACGTGTACAGGGATTTCTTCAGATTAAATCCTCTATATGATTTCCAACAGCTTTCAGCTACATGCACTTATTTCCGCGGGTGTCCCATTAATAGACTGGACGTAGCCATCGCCTATGATCTTCCAGAAATGGTTGGTAAACACAAAAAAATGGTAGAGAGCGCTTTGGCAGAACTGAAAACTGAAAGTTGATTTTGCCAATTCAACGGACCAAATTTATTTTGGCAGGTATAGATCCTGATATGTTTAAATTCCATAAATACCGATAGTGCCATTTGTGACCTCCATTTGAATTTACACGTAACAAATGGTTACTATACCAGTTCAATCGTAATTTCATTTTTTCTTTTCAAATTTAGACTGTTGTGCCGTGCACAGACTGTTCTCAGATTAAGTAAGCTTCTATAGTCCTCTGCCAAGTGTGTAAATCGCATTTACGAATCCCGCAATCGGAGTGTTTTTACAAAATTTCTCAAATCAATGCATTAGTAAGGTTGTACGAAATTTTAATCTAAAAAAATACCACGGAACCAAAAATGGATTTCTATGACTTCAAAACGGATTTGACCTTTCTGTGTGTCATAGATCGTCACAAGTAACGTAGCTCGAGTCTTTAGCTCTGCGCTACTCTCCGTGCGAATTCAAACGTACGCTAATCCATAAGTAATTCTTTAAAGATAATGATAATAATAATAATAATAATAATAATACACTAAAATATAATGCCAAGTTCCAAGAGAGTAACACGTATCTAAATCTGATGTTTTAATTTCTTACTATTAGGCGATATTATGTATAAATATATGTACAAACACAATGTAAATAAGTCTGTTCTGTTAGTTTTCATTATTTATTCATTTAACGTAAATTTATTAACATCGGATTAGGAGTTTCATTTCCATATTTATGTAACATCTGAATTTGTAGAAAGTAAGTCAATAAATAGTATTTAAATATGTTTTTGAAATATTTACCTATAGTCCCAGTCTTATCTAATCGCGGACCTTTTTAAGTATTACACGTATGTGTTACGCTCAAGTGTGTGCAGCAGTCCGTGGTTTGGGTTATCGCGGTGAGTGTTCAAAATGAGAGAAATCATTCACTTGCAAGTTGGACAGTGCGGTAATCAAATTGGCGCCAAGGTCTGCTGTTTTTTCTTTCAATTCTGTCCGATATATACTAGAAAGTGACCTTCTGTTTATAGTTCTGGGAGGTCATTTCCGAAGAGCACGGGATAAACGAGAACGGTGTGTATGTAGGCGGCGATGAGAATCAGTTAGAAAAAGTAAACGTGTACTACAATGAAGCGTCATCGGGGAATTTCATTCCGCGTTCTATTATGGTCGACTTGGAACCGAGCACCATGACGTCCATTCACGGCAGCCGATACGGTAAACTTTTTAAACCTGACAACTTCGTTTTCGGCCGAAATGGTGCCGGCAATAACTGGGCGAAAGGGCATTATACGGAAGGTGCGGAGCTTGTTGACCACGTTTGCGACGTGATGCGCAAAGAAGCTGAAGCGTGCGACTGTTTACAAGGGTTTCAGTTAGCCCACTCTTTAGGAGGTGGGACAGGTTCGGGAATGGGCACTCTGCTCCTGGTAAAACTGCTCGAGGAATACCCAGATAGGATAACGAATACATTCAGCGTTTTTCCATCTCCTAAAGTGTCGGACGTCGTTTTGGAACCTTATAATGCAACCCTGACCTTGCACCAATTAATAGATAACACCGACCAAACGCATTGTATCGATAACGAAGCTCTTTACGATATATGCTTCAGGACGTTAAGAATGAATAGCCCTTCATACTCCAATTTAAATTATTTAATATCAATGGCGATGTCAGGGCTAACGACATGCCTCAGATTTCCTGGACAGCTAAACGCAGACTTAAGAAAATTAGCTGTAAACATGGTACCGTTCCCTAGATTACACTTTTTTCTTCCGGGATTTGCACCCTTAACGGCACCAAATTGTGTTAAATACAGAAAACTCACCCTTGGCGAACTAACGAAGCAAATGTTTAGCGCGCAAAATATGATGGCAGCATGCGATCCACTCAGAGGAAGATACCTAACGGTAGCTACGATCTTCAGAGGCAAATTTTCCATGAATGAGGTGGAACAAAATATTTTCGATATTCAAAATAAAAACTCTGCATTTTTTGTCCCTTGGATCCCCAATAATATAAAAGTGGCAGTGTGCAATATTCCACCACCAAACATGACCATTTCTGGGGTATTTATAGGAAATACCACTTCCATACAAGAAATATTCATTAGAATTCATGAGCAATACGATGCTATGTTTCGTAGAAAGGCCTTTCTTCACTGGTATTTGGCCGAAGGTATGGACACCCTGGAATTCACAGAGGCTTCTTCCAATATAATCGATCTTACATGCGAATACCAGCAATACCAGGTAATTTACTATTATTTAAATAAAATCAATCATCGAACATTAACATTAAATTATTCTATTTGCAGGATGCGACAATAGAGGAAGAGTATTACGAAGAAGAAGAAGAAGATAATCCAGAAATATGATAGTCTTAGAATAACTATAAGTATTATTTTCTAATAAATTATCCCTTTCTTTTTTTTCTGATTTTATATCGTTTCATGTTTGAAATAAAGTGCAATGTTATTATTTTGGCATACTTGTAACTACGCAACCCGTAATGATCAATAAGAGTGCGCACACCGCGTTACTAATCAATACTTTTCCCTGAAACGTGAAAATAGCGATTGTTGTTTCAAATTTAAATCGACCACCAAGCCAGCGCAGGAATAACAATGACACTCACGTGGGAGGATAAAGAAATTCGATTTGACATTCCATTTTCGTAAGTATTCGAGTATCTAAGAAGTTTCTTAAAAGTTGACAATTTTTTATAGGGAAATGCGGTTAAAATCAGGTGAGAAGATCGTTGATAAACTTAACAATGTCGAAGATACTAAAGGAAATGGCGGCGACCGGGGAAGATTGATTATTACCAGTCTTAGAATATTATGGCATTCAATTGCTAGTCCTAGGGTGAATCTATGTATATATTTATGTTTTATTTATTCCCGCTGTTTTCATTTGAATTCTTTTAGCAATCGGTTACAACTCTATCTTAAACATAAGCACAAAAGTTGTCAACTCGGTAAGTTCGTTCGAGTTTTCAGTTTAAGATTAACTAAAGTATTTGCAGAAATTACGTGGAACAACACAAGCACTACACTTACTGACTTCTTCAAATAATACAAGATTTGAGTTTATATTCACAAATTTGGTTCCTGGAAATATGCGTCATTTTACTTCAGTAATGGGTGTGCATAAGTGAGTATATGAAAACCTACTGTTTAATTGCTGTATCTTCTGATTCTCACTCATATTTTAGAGCTTACATGTCTTCAAAGCTTTACAGAGAATTAAAATTGAGAGGAGCAATAGTCAATAATAAACAATTGAAAATTTTGCCTCAAGAACAAGTTTTTACAACATTAAATGGAGTGTGGAATTTATCGAGTGATCAGGGCAGCCTGGGAACATTAATCATTTCAAATGTTCGAATAGTCTGGTTCGCTGACATGAATGAGGCCTTCAACATCTCACTACCGCATCTGCAAATTGAAACGGTAATGAACGAACGAATATTGTAGTAAAAATTAAACAAATCCATTTTCAGATTAAAGTCAGGGACTCGAAATTTGGAACTGCTTTAGTGGTTTCAAGCACCGCCACTAGTGGAGGGTATGTTTTAGGTTTCAGAATTTTTCCTGAGGAAAAGCTTTCTATTATATTCAAAGAGCTGGTATCTCTACACTCGGTTTATACTAGAAATCCATTGTTTGGGGTTGAGTATAAGTGGAATCAACAAATTGAATCAGAACATCAAGATTCTCTATCTTTGATTGATGATTACACTGAGGTTGAGGAGCCCAAAGGAGAAATGTCCAATGTGCTAACTGCATATTTAGCTGACGAAGGTCATGTTAGGGACAGAATACCAATATATTCAGAAGATCTTGGCTTAGCTATTGAAAGCATTAAAGAGGGATATACATTGCAAAAATTGTGGGAAGTAATACCAATTTAATACAGTATACATTCATTTACAAATATTATTATACATTATTTTATGGATGTAAATTTTTATATAATTTCTCATTTACACCTGAAAGAAGATTCTTGCGCTGCTAAAGCTGTAGTAGAATAATTTAAATTCCTGAAATGTGAAAATAATCATGTTAAAATAAAATATTGTATATATATATATATATATAAATATATTACAGTTTCCATAGCCCTCATTCGTTTTTCCGTTAAAGAAAGTGTCTGTTGTAACTTCACATCTTCTTTACTAGATTGTGACTTTTGTTCCTCTAAATTATTCCTATCTTGTAAATGTTTTCCTTGAACTGACTGAAACCAGTGTAAAGAATTTAATTGACTTCTTTGATCCAGAAGTTCTATAATATAAGCAAGACCTAGAATAGTATTTATGGGTTTAGTGTTCAAAGATAATTTATTTAATTATACCCATTGCAAATCCATCATCGGTAAATGCAGCACCTCCACGATTTTTCTTATTTAAATGCTCTTTACATGTCAAAGAATGCTCAATAAAATTGATAGTAAGTGGAGGTACAATCATGTAGAAATTTCTTAAGTGAACGTTTTGAGGATCCCTAAATGTGGGCGAAAATACTTTAACAAGTAGCTAAAACATACAATTAATTATTAGATACCAATATTGTACCACACGTAAAATATGCCTTCAAAGAATAAAAGTGCAACAAAAATGCTTAAAATTAGCAATAGTATAATACTATTATATTAATATTATGAGAAACATTCACACCTTAAAGTATTCCGTGGCTTCCTCAAAATTATCAACAAGATTGTTGATATCACGTTTTAAGCAATTTGCTGCATGTTTCGTCAGATCTGGTAAGTTAGCATTTTCAATTATAGCATTTAGTTCATCGATGGTTTTCAACTGTGGGAGGAAACATGTCGCATCTGCTACACACCGTTTGCCACCTGAACGAATTAGTCTGACGTAACCCATTGCATTACCTACAAAAATTCATCATTAATTAATATAAATTAACTATAACAACTACCAGGTACCAATTTGTGTTATCAGTTTTCTGAATAAATCCAAATATGTTAATCCGTTTTCATTCAAACCTAATTTTCGTATTCCAAAATTAAATTTTTCAGCCCGGGAATAAGGATAAAACTGATTCAATTCACTTTTATGTTCTGCAAAAAATCTCAGATCTTTCAATAATCTAGACTTTATGTGTTCGTCAAACATAAATTGAGAGAATATATAAAATTTATTTTGCAAAAATTGGTACGTGAAGTTAACCTAAAATTTAAAAAAAAATTGCTACAATTGTCCCATCAATCTTTCCAAGACTGGTAGTATAAAAATATTACCGTTGTGTTCATGATTCCTATTCCATGTGTTCGAATTGAATTAGCTACGTGTGAAATGCTGATTGTATTCAAATGCTTATTCGTGCTCCATTCCTCAATAAAAACTTGATTATTCAAATTGTACGAGTATTTTCCAACAAATATATTTATGTTCCTCATTATTTCCAGAACGTCTAAACCTTGCTCCAATGTTTGTACAGGAAGACTGTCTTCAATAGTGTGCAGCCCGTACTGCAATACAGCCAGTTGCCTCATTTCCCCATATGTTCGCCAATCGTGCAAAACAACTGTGGTCAAATTATAAAACATTGTACTTAAATAGTTTTCAACTTCGTGTTTGATGTCCACAAAATTATCCCCATAACAGATGGGAAACAATGTTTTAAAATTCTTTGGAAGTACGTTATGAAAAGGATCACAGGAAGGCAGCTGTAAATGCAAATGTGTTTGCAACCGTAAATTTGCTTCAACACATTGATTGAGTGGTAACAATAATTTAACCTTCAATAGATTAATGGTTGATTCTACAATCGGTTTACTTATTCTTTGGCATTCTGATACTGTTGCAAGTAATAACTGAAATAATAACTCACTAGAGGTGAACATTTTAAATTATTAAATTTTCTTACATAACTTCTTATTAAATTATGCTTGTTATCAATTAGTCTAGTAAAATATACAGGAAATAAAACTTGATGCCAGTAAAGGAAAGAACAATTTGTTAATCTGTTAAAAACATCAACTAGATCACGGATCGATTCCAAACGATCTATACCCGCCCGGACGTTCGACAATACATCATTCTGTAAGCCAGTAGCTGATAAGGCTAATTTTGCCACTAACACACGTTCGTAAGTGCTCGGTCCTAAAAATCATTAAAATAACAGGCACAGCTGAAAATATGAAACAAAAAAAAATCTGATTACAACCTTTAAAAGCCCGTTCAGCAACAACAATAGCCGACAACACGTCCAATTGCTGTTCTTTGTAATTCTTTTCTTGGGTAAAGCTCTTCTAAAATTTTTCAAAATTATACATACACACATTCATAAATTTGACTAAAAATAATACCTTAATTGCACTTAACATTGCTAACACTTGGTGAGTTAAATGCTGCATTATAAGAACTATTACATACGACAGTGGTAATATGTTTTTGTGAAACACAAGTTGAAAACATTTCAAAGTTTCTACTAGAGTACATAAAGTTATGGAAATTGATTTTGTCATTGGTCTTCCTTCATCCGCATATATATTTAGAAACCATTTAATACATTCGCTTACTTTCTTTACTAATTTAATGCCATTCATTAACAGTGTACACGTTTCTTGCAATTGCTTTGTCTTAAAGTGGCTCATATCTTGTTTCATTGCATTCTCAAATTCCATTATCCAACAACATGCCTAAAAAAGTATTATTTATTGACAATTATCACAATGAGTACAGTGGGCATACTTGTACACAAATCATGTGTGCTTCTTTTAACAAACTTTGACTTCGATTCAATATTTGTGCTATTCGGTTAGCCACTATGGTTTTCATATCAATGCTTTTGGATAAAACTGGCATTTCACTTAATAAAAAGTTCTCTGGATACCACAGAATATTTCCAGATATTGGACAAACAGATATCTGTAAATTATAATGATTTAACACCAAACTTATATGTGCTCAATTGAAATTACTTTCTTATTGATATCTATGATTCGCTTGAAAATTTTTTTTTCAACATTGCCTGTCAAGTTATAATGTAATACAAATAATACATTTATTTCCAACCACATCTGCATAAAGTTTATACTCTCCTCGTCTTTCTCTAACTCAACAAAAAGTTGTAGCATGTACAGTAATACTTCATTTGCCAAATTGCAGTTTTTGCTCGCTACAACAGTAGATTCATCTAAGGCTCTGTTAATGATGTTCTGAAACAAACCTGTTACTACAACAACACGCACTAAGTATTCAAAGATATACATTATACCTGCAAAACTGCCCCATTTATCAATTCAAAATCAATTTCCATTAATTTCTTATCCAATGCTTTTATATTTTCTTGCTTAATATGGATATCTGACAAACAGTGTGAATATGAACGAACCAATCGTCTGTACATTAACCAATAATTTTTTATAGTTGCTGAGTTCAGTAATACATCCAATGTCATTATAGAAACTAATAATTTAGATAAGCATTGTAGTGACTCCTACGGTATATATATGTAATTATAATATCATCAAATTACAAGAGATAATTATTTTACTGGAAAAGATGAAGAAATAGATCCTGAATATAATCCCTTCCCTAAGATTGCACTCAACTGTCTTAGTAATAAATTTATCACATTATGGGATCGACGTATAAAAAGCAACACCCTTTGCAGCAGCTCAAATAGTTTGCTGAGCAAATTTATTTCCATTACATGCTCAACCTCCCCATATGTTATAAGTTGATCACAATATTCTCCACATTCCAATACAAGGTTGTTCATTTCTTCACACAATGAAGCCAAACTAATAAGAATACGACTTAGTAATTTATTATCTGAATGAACTAATTGTAGCAGTGACACATCCTCCCTTGGATGTACCTGAAGAAATACATTAATTAAAGAACTTTGTTTGTGTTTAAATAACCAATTTATACCTCAATAGTAATTGGCTTCCTTTTAATTTCACATCTGGTTTTGAGTTTGGTTTCAAAGGAAAGTATATTTTGAATGTATTTATCAACAAACGCTCCATAACGTTGAAGTTGGATCTCTCCGATTAATCCTGGAAAAGCAACGCTTTAAGAGTAAAGTATATTTATACCGTGTAACTTACTGTGTGTTTCTTTATTAAACTTTTCAACAACTTCTCTTGTGTTCAACATTTTGTTTCCTGCAATTTTTCATTTCATGTTTCAAAGGTACATGTCCTGCAATGGAATGAAAATCAAACGAATTAAAATCATACAATATAATTTTGCCGCGTGTTACAGGTACACATTAACGACAAAAAAGGTACAAAAACAATGTGCGATCTTGTAACTATAAGCAAACGAAACGTCAGCTGTCAGACAAAACCTTAGATTAACTTTAATAGATGGGCAGTACCTAACGAAACCTATCGTGACCCAACATACTTTCGCTACAATTTGATATGCAACCACATATGCATGCATTAAACACATCGGAATTTATCACGAATTTATATCAGTTTGTTTGCGCCACAAATTGTTGATGTGTGTACGTTAACTGCACAACATAATGTAATCATTTTTAATTATTACTATATTATTAACAATTGAAGCACATCACATCACTGCAGAAATTTTCCTCGGGAATCTCGCAAGATCGGAGAGGAACAGGACAGAAACTACCTTAGAATGTTTAGTACCTTTACAAATCGTTAAATATTGATAAAAAGTTACAAAATATCATTCCACAGAGCATTTCAATTGTGTAGAGCAATGTTCTTATATCAAACAAAAATGATTAACTTTCTTTCTAATGCCCTTTTAATGGATGTTAACTATCGTAAAGCATTTGTATATTAAAGTTGTAAATAACTAAGATTTTCAAAATGTGTGTTTATTTTCACTACAATTGTTTCGCAAATTTATTGCTTCTTCAGGTGAATGAAAGTTTACAATAATAAATTTGCGAAACAATTGTAGTGAAAATAAACACACATTTTGAAAATCTTAGTTATTTACAACTTTAATATACAAATGAATATGGATTTTCAACATCTCAACGCCTTATCTATCAACCAACTATCGTAAAGCATATAATCAAATCACTCTATGTTGTATAATATTCGTATATCAAACAAAAATGCTTAATATTATTTGCCAATGAAATATGAACTTTATTTAATATCAAATATCTCAAAAAAATCAAGATATTTTCCCAAAGTTAACATTCAACTCATAGTTCCAGTCAGAATAAAATTGTTTTTATTTTTACCTGAATACTTAAGACATTAAACATTTTAAAATGTTCATAATTTGCTGATAGTAATCTTTTTAAATGGCCGATAATAGTATTTAAGAACAGATCATAATAAATTTATAGTGAATTTTAGATCAACAATTTTATCTCTATCGCCGTTGTTTATGGAATGGCATCTGCATGATTTTGATATTTGGTAGCAGTATTGGATATGAGGTTTTTAAAACTGTGCCTAATCTATGATTTTAATATTTACCTATAATATTAATCATTTTTAAATTTGAATGCATTTTTAAACCGTATTTCTTGTCATTAATAATAGATAACTAGCGCGAATAGTTGTTTTTTATTAGTTATTCATCGTTAAGATTACGGTAACGTGATTAATATGGATACTTAACATTTAATCAGAAAGATTCGTAAATTTGCTTTCTAATTGAAATATGTAATGGCATCAAGTATTAATCAAATTAAAATTCGCTTATATAGACAGATAATTTATTTATAACGAAAGAATATATAATTAAATAATTAAAATTGGTTTAAACAGTTTTAATTCTCGTGTTTCTTTTATTTAGGTCAGAACTCCTAATCAATTTATAAATCATTTATCTTTAATCTGAAATAAGTTAAATTAATACATTTTCGAAATGTATTAATACAAAATATTGAATAAAGTGTTATATCTTTATTGTCAATTGTTTGTTTCATAATAATCAAAAATAAAGTACAATACTTCTTCCCAAACATTGAGAAGGAGTCTAATTTATTCACGCTGCAACCAAACTTTGGGGTATGAAAAATAATGCAATGTCTCTTGAAATCATAAAATAAATATATTTCGTTATACTAGAAGTAAGAAAATATGATTTACATCTGTCATGTGGAAAAGAAATACAAGGATATAATATCAATGTAACTTAAATATAGATAAAATAAAACAAAAGGTCTTAAGAATTTACCAAAGTGAATATTTTTTATCAACAACGTAAACATGCATCAGTACCAATCGGAACCACGGTACATCAAAAATAACAATTTGAATACGCCTTTCTTAATATATTCTAATTTCTTTTATATATATATATATATATATATATATATATATATATATATATATATATATATATATATACATATATACATATACATATAAATATAAATATATATATATATATATATATATACTATTTATAAGTTACAACGTCCACTTATGTAGTTAACTATTGTTACATGAGCTACACGAAAAGGTGTGCTGTAATTGATATTTCTAATAAATAAAATTTAATTCTTTCGTAATCTTTTACTGCAATTACAAATTGGTCTCTAAATATTCAGTTACTTAGAGTAATGACAGCACGAAGGGGTGTTTAGTTACATAGTTACATAGAAACAAGCTTTCTATCTTAAACTTAACGAGTTCCGAATTTTTACAATAGTTAATGTCACTAGAATATTATTTACGTATAAATTAAATATTAACATGGTCCACGTTTGTAGGGAAGTATCGTTGAAGATAATTTTATAATTAGTTTACAATAATAAAAGGAAGTTTTATCAAGGTGCGTCAACAGACCATAAATGTACAACAATAGTAAATTGATATTAGAGACCAAATATTCTGTACAATCCACAATGTATATAAATTGTACCAAAAATAATGAGAATGACATGACCTCGTTTGTAGTAAAATATTTTCTTCTGGGCTTGATGGAGCGATTCATTAGACAGAATTTAAGAAGCATATTTCTTCCCATTTCTTTACTATAATTAACCACAATGGGAAAAATATGGAACACTGTGGGAAGAATATGTGTTAGTGTTTTTTTGTATGTGTCAGCTATTAATTTGACCCACGAGTGTACCTTCATCCGTATCGGTATCCGTACCCGTACCCAAAACAACACAAGTACGAGTACACGCTACAAACGGGTATTATAGCATTATTACTTTTGGAACGTATGTATTTGTTTATATATATATATATTCTATAGTACGAGTGTAGAATTCGATTTTATTGTGTTAATACATATAATTAATAAACTGCAATTTATTTATCATCTATATCACAATTTATACTACACATTTTAATACACAACATAATCGATGTTTGGAAAATAGAAGAACTAAGAGTAGGTATGTATGTAATGCGAGAGATTGCCAAGTATCGGTGCCGAGTATTGGTGCACGGATTTGCACGGTTTGCACGTTGACCTTTCCAAACTCATCACATCGTGTCATCAGTACATGGAATAGATTACTACACGAGGCTGGTTGCTTTATGTTTTACCAATTAGCGAGTACCTCCTATCCATGCTCCTACGAGTACATGATACTTGATAATGCTGTATACGTATTGTCGTAGGTAAAAAAACAGGTGAACGCATGATAGTATTACACTGACAAGACACAGGTTCGTATTTTGTGTTTCAGTATTAAATTCAAAACGCAATACATTATACGCATTCGGTAAGGGTTAACCCAACGGGAAGGCAGCTGATGTGATATGTGATCTAGAAAGACGCCTCCACTAGATAAGTACCATCCATGCCGCCACCCGTTTGATTACTTTGAGCCGCCGAGGCAGCAGGCATATACTTGCCACATGCTTGTTGATATCTCCGCGGACAACATCTTCCGCAACAGGACTGAAGAAGTCCTATCGAGACGGCCGAGTGAGCAGGACTTGCCAACGGCGAAGGAGATCCCGGTCTCTTCGGATGACCATTGTACGGTACTTCCAACTCGACGAATTCCCTGTCCGTAGTCTTTTCTAGGCACCTGAGCAGGTGGTGGTGTTGTAGTTCAAATATGTCTTCTTCACGGCAGTTGTCGTCCAACTCGATGCCAGACTCTTGGGCCGCCAAGCGTGCTTCGGCGGCCTTCTTCTTACTGACGAAGGCAGCTCCCGAGGACGCCTTCGCGATGCGAATTCGAGCCAATCTCGCTTTCTATAAAAAAACAAAACAGAAACATACATGAATTTTGCATCCCTTGTATTATTCTACGCCAATTTGTTTTTCGTACCCTCTGCGCCTTTCTTTTATCTGCACGCTGATTTTGGTGGTAGATGCGACTGAAATTGGAAACTATTACAGGTACCGGCAGAGCTATCACTAGCACTCCGCTCAGAGAGCACACTCCGCCGACAATTTTTCCAGCTATCGTTTCGGGCACCATGTCCCCATACCTGCAAAAATGTTCAAAATGAACGCTGGAAGACGGTCAGCTGAAACAGTTCGTACCCTAGAGTGGTCATAGTGACAATGGTGTACCAGAAGGCCGCCGGGATAGACGTAAAATTTGTATTGGGTACGTTCTTCTCAGCGTAGAACATGACCGTGGCGAATATTATGATAGCCATGGCTAGAGAGAAGACGAGGAAGCCAAGTTCGGAAGCGCAAGACTTTAGTGTGTAACCGAGAATGCGGAGTCCTTGAGAATGCCTCGAGAATTTGAAAATTCTGAATACCCGAAACACCCTTAAAGTAACAAAAGCACCCGACACATCGTCGTTGTCTTTAATCCCCAAACCTATATAATAAGGCAGTATAGCCACCACGTCTATGATACTCATAACGCTCCGCACGAATTTATACCTGTTTGGTGCGGCAAACAGCCGAAGAAGATATTCTGCCGTAAAAATCATAACACAAGCGGTGTCTAAGCAAAAGAACACTATCTTATATCGTTCACCACAGGGTAAGGGGCCAGCCCTTCCCGGTCTAATACCACACGGCACTGTCTCAACAACGTTGGCCATCACAGATACTGCAATAAAGAATCCTGTCACGTAATAAAAAACAAGAGCAGCTGTCGACGTGTGCGGATTTTCAAAGGCTCTCCACATTTTCTGTCGGATGTTAGTGAGCTGTTGGAGATTGTGCTCGCCATTCTCAGACAGCTTGTCATCCATGAGACGTTCCGCATTTTCACGTTTTCTATCCCTGTAGTCCTCATAACAACAGTCTCCGATTACGTCGGGCAAAATCCCGAAGAAAGCGAGTTCTTCATCGTAACTAGTGAGGCACTCGTGCTTTGGATAGTGTAGTTTACCTGTACGGTAGTAGTTCAGGATGTGCCTGAAAATGTCCGGATCCCGATCGAAGAAATACTCCTTGCACTCTTCGTCATAAAAGAATTCCCTCTCGTTCGAACCTAGAAGAGTATCTGGATACTTTTCCAAGGTGTTCCTCCACGTTTCGAAACGTCGACCAGACACGTTGATTAGCAATTTTTCATCGTCAGCCTTACGACGATCCTTGGGAATCGGGGGCGGCGGAAGCGGATGGGTGGCGATAGGCACCCAGCCGATGGCCGCCGCCCGGGCAAATGGCAGCCAAGCGGCGACCGAGGCCATACTGTGCGGTGGAATGTTCGCACTCTGCTCTATAACATCACATTCGTATACACACCCCGACCTCCCGCACTCGTTTGTTATGATGCTTTAGCATAATCAACAATGCAACAATGGTGACGCTAGACCGGAACTATTTTAAACGCGCGTGCGACCATCCTGAATTTCTGACATTCTGACACTGCGGACGAGATGCGTAAAAAGGGTTGGAGAAATGGAAATCCTGCTGTTACCGCAGCGCCTCCATGTGCGGCGGATGTGCGCGGCCGTTTACTAAAATAGAAATTTTCCGGAACACACATACCCACGCGCACCTGCACCACTCACCGACGCTACCGACGCCACCGACGCCACCGTCGCTACGTCGGCTCGCCAATTCGATTCGCCTGCAAATTTTACCGTTTTACCGACCCGACCGACATCGGCAACCCCTTCTGTTATTTCCCTGTAGAGGACGATTTTAAAATTTGAAATTTTCGCCAGCATCGGTGTGAGTGCGCGCGAGTGCGAGAAGGAAATCGCGAGAGAGAGAGTGAGAGAGAGAGAGAGAGAGAGAGAGAAAGAGGGAGAGACGGCGCGCTTCCCGCGCGTTCTCTTTTTTGCCGCCGGTGGTGGCAGCGGCGGAATCGGCGTCGACTTCGGCGCTGGATCGATGCCTGAAATTGCTGAAATGTTATAGAACATGATTCTGCGCGATGAGCACTGCCGACCCTAAACTTCCGCCTCGTGCATCCCATGAATAAGATCTAAATCAAGCCGTCGTGCAAATTTCAGTTTCTAAATTCACCGTCCAATACACAAACACAATGTAATTTATTTTAAATATTTCTTTAATCAATGCTATTTTCTACAGAATTGTGTATGCCGTGGCATCCACGAGTACACTTTTGATGGGATATGATATTGCCATTTTTACACGTTTCTATTGCACTAAAAATTAAACTGGGTTGTGTCCGGTCCGTATGGGTTGTGAAGAAACTCATTTTTTATACATAAATTAGTTGGGCCCCGAAAACGGGACTTTGCCCAAATAACTATTTATTTGTACCACGTGTATGTACAATTGTTTTTAGCATTCAAATATTTGGTACGTAAATCGTAATGCATATTATCAATTTTCGTTCATTCAGGTTACGACTTCGGTTACGGTTTCGGTACTGGAAAGGATGATGAAATTATATGAATAAAGTGCAACATCGTGCAAAACATTATATTACACACAGTAGCGGGTGCTGTAACAATCTAATCGGTGGGAATTGCACAATTTACAGAAACATATGCACAGCAACCCGCGCAAATTTTGGGTGAATCCGTGGGGTTTCCATTAGTCTGCGACGTTGGACATCGAAAACCCCATGGAACACCTAAGTAGTTATTACTTCCGTTTCACCATGTCGACTAGCACCGGCTAACAACAACCGCGTTCTCTAACTAAATACGATATAAAATGACTAGAAATCAACTATTACAGAAAGACAAAAGTGCTTACTAGACTTAAACAATTTTCTACATGGTATTAAGGCATTTTGTGACCTCCCAAAGTTGCCACCAGGTTAATCTTGTTCTATAAATAATTACATTGATATTGTATTAACATAACATTTGCAGTTGTATACATAGAAGCAATGTTTCTCATATTAAATCAAGCGTAAATAAAACAACTTTCCGGCCGAAGGCTAGCTGTGGTCGAAGAAAAAACTGACTTTCAATATAGCATACTGTTAGGAAAAAATAATAACAATATTGGTCGTTTCTTTGAGACGTAATACAAAAACATTCGTAACATAAATTCATGATTTGTATTAAAAAGGAAGGAACACAGGTATAAATAAAAATAACAAATACATGGCGCATAACTATCCTAAGCCCTAAAAAATTGTTATTATTTTTTACTTTCCCCAACAAAATAAAAGTAAATTCATTCAATTCATTTAAAAGAAGTACGAGGGAGAACGGAAATACCCTAATTATTTGGTACATCAAAATAATTTGTAAAAATATTACTTTTGTTTTTGGTACGTAAAATAGGTGCTCTTTCGGCACATCGCCAATTCACCTCGCGTATATATATATATATATATATATATATATATATATATATATATATGCGCGTGTGTGTGTGTGTTTGTGTATGTTTGTATGTGTATAAAAAAGTTTGTACACAAAATTTTTCAATTTTTCGATTTGTACATAATATATCTAGTTCTAAACTGATACATTTTATAATTTTGTGCTAAAATATAGTATTTTTATGTTTTAATGTTTTACCAAAATATAAATATTTTGATATCTTTTTTTTTGTAATTAAAGTTTTGTGTACAAAGTTTTGAAATGTAACCATTGAACTTTTCCGATAGTTAAAAAATGTAAATAAACAAATCGTTCCATAACAAACTTAGTTGAACAAATTCTTGAATTTGGCCGATGTGCCATCGCCACAACACTAATTAGATCAAATTTTTTATCACATATTTTGCTGTAAAATGTTTCCTGGGATATTAAACGTGACACATCCGCCAACACTCACAGATCGCTCCGATAAATAAATAAATAATTCGTCAAACAAGTATTTACAATATAAAAAAATATACAACCCCATTTCATTAGGTATGTGTACAGCAATTCTTAATGGAATGTGTGGAATGTATGGAATGTCAACTCGTTTTGTTTCGTTTCGCATAGGGTGAAGTGATTTTTCTCTAATGTAATATAAATATGACTAGAAAACTTTTCAAATTGTACTCTCATAGAAATAATCCTATCTGCCGTCTCATTGTCAGAGGTATGAATATTTGATCACTAGAATAAAAAAAGAACGATCTTTTACATAAATAATTTTCATATAACATTAGTTCCGGTAAACTATATCACTTTATAAACAACTTAAGCACGATACATGGCACATACATACCAACCCGGATTTAACGAATAACATGTGAAACGCGAGGTCTTGACTAATTGCTATCTCTTGTCACTCGCTTCTGTCTCTTTCACTGATAACCTGCTCCAAACTCTCATCTCTTCGAGATGAACTGACTTTTCCCAATTTACAATCATATCACTGTTGTTCCGAGTATTGAACAAAACATTATCCGTCCGTTCAAATATTGAGTATTTTACATGAAATATCACAATCGGTTCCCAAGCCACTAACAATATTTCGGTTTCCGAATAATAATCACGAAGGTGAATACGTGCCAATGAGGTGTCACTTGCAGTACATACGCATTCATTGTGTTCATCATTGAGTTTTACGTACGTCATGTATCGTGCGTCGAAGCATACTGGTTCATTTCAAACGTAAACAAACCGTCTTCTTTGCTTCATATTGTAATGTCTAATAAATATTTAGTTTTTTATTGTTTGTTTGTTCTTGTAAATCAGGTCATGTAAATGTGTCAATGTCGGTGGATGCTACACTAGCTAAAGACCTAGAACGTCGTCACTTCAGAGTGTTCACAGCATTAACAAATGACGATCACGTAATGCATGTCACAACACGTCATCTTGATCGTCCACATCATTGTCCAGGTCGACGTCTTGATCGGGATCGTCTTGCTCCATGCCCGGCGACATTTGCTGGTGAAGTAGGTTCGCAGCGGACTTCGGATCCTCGTCCTTCCATTTATCCATAGACCGTCTTCTCGCGTTCATGAAAAAATTCCCCACTGTTGTCGGTTCTAAGCCCAATTGTCTCGCGATCGTCACCTGCATTTCCTTAGACGGCCTCTTGGTTTCCTGTAAAAATTTTATGCATGTGTGAATCAACAATTACCATGTTTCTATGTACACACCTTAAAAATAGCTTGCAGAGTACGACGCTGAAGGTCGGTAAACACCAATCTCGGTTTCTTCGGAGTAGGTAGTTGTTCTTGTTGATTCGAAGTCTCTTCTTTCCTCTTGCAACCTAAAACAGAATCTGATTGTACAAATCAGATTTTACGAGATCAATAGTTTTGTAGTTATGTCAAAATGTACTTTAATACTTCACACAAACATTGGCAAACTACGCACAAGACGTGCCATGCAATTATAAATTATTATAACTTACTGCCTCGTTGTGGTATCTGTGCAGCTGTAACAAAACAAAAAATGCATTAGGTAAATATATAATTTATAATAGCCGATAACGTCAGAGTCCAATAGCCTTGACATAAGAAAATTTTGATCGATCGATAATATTTCATTTGTTTGAAAATACCGGTATAAAATCAATAAAATCCAAACAATTTTACACGAAGAATTCTCAAAATGTAATGATAGAAAACCGCCCTGTTAAACTATGAAAACTGCCAATGAGTAGTTCTGTCTTACGCGGGACGTAATTGTGGCGAATGCGCCGGGCAACCACTACAGTAATTTGTACGCATACAATTCAAGCTGGTAAATTACATGCGCTCGATTGTACATAACGAAACGTTATTGTTCTATCTCGCAAGTAGTACCGAATCATGCTTCCGGAGGAGGCCTGCTAATAAAAGCAAAACATTTAAGTATGTAGGTTACATGCCCGAACATCGAGACAGACAGACAAAAAAACTCACAAGCATGAAGAGGAGGGCGGTTTTCTTCGCTTGGCGTTGACTGCCCTCACGTTTACATTGCGCATCTGGCAGTCTGCAATGAAAACAAGAGAGTAGTCAACATTGACAACAAACAGTTTAAGGAATCAGGAATTTTCAGTGTGCAGCATTTAAATGTACAGTATTGTCATGCATTAATTAACAAGAATTCAATTTATGAAAATTGATCTGTATCATTTCATTGACCATTCTACGACCGATTCTAAGGGATTTAGTATTTGGAAAAGCTACAAATAATACCTATTATCATAATACTATTATTGTGCGACTGGTAAACCAATCACGTGCCATTATAGCAGGTTATACGCGGGGATGGTTAAGGGAAATTATCAGCGTCAAGTTAAAAATCAATACTTTACCTATACAGAGAGTGTATATATATATATATATACGATTTAGAAATATATGAGCGCAACTTCGCGCCGCGAACTAACAACTGTATGTTATTATTATTATTATTATTGAATAGTAGTTTTAGTTTGCTTATTATTGAATTACGTTGTAATTTCTTTTATTCATTTACTTAAATTACTATTTGGATGCGATTTAACGACTCAATAAGTCATTTTATTTATTATCGATGTGTAATAGATATATTTGCAGTAGACTTAAAGGGTTTCTGCGCTAGTGTCGTGTTACCGCCGATGGGGAACTGAATATATCGCGGGAACTATTAGTGAGAAGCTCTATAAATGATTTACTTTTGTGTGAGCTATATAATACTTTTTCACACATTTAAAGTAGAATCTTCGCTATTCGTGAATTGGAATTATGTCGTCAATGATGTATGTTTACCGACCTGCTAGTCGAAGTGCCGACATCCGTTGAAATTCTGGTTCCTGCAACCATTTCCACATTCGCCTGAAGGTCTCTCGTCCGGATTTCAGTTTCGACCACGGTTTCGGATTTCTCAGTAAATCCGAGAGCGTGCCCTGAGAACGGCACAAGACCCTTTGAGCGAAAATAGCCTGCGGTATGCTGTATCTTTTCAATTCAGCACTTATCCTCTGGGCAAGTTCTTTTGTATTTATTTCTTCGACATCTGCCGCTATCGTTGTCACACTCAAAGTATTCGGAGTTCCACCTTTTGAAGGTAATTGTTGTAATTGGGTCTGTTGCTGTTGCTGCTGCTGTTGCGGTTGTTGTTGAAGGCTGAGAACCGGAGGAGAGGGTGAACATTCGCGTTGCGGTGCCGCTATTTGCACTAATGTAGGTGGATGGTGCTGTAACGTCAGTCCGTTTAGCGTAGCACCACTGAAACTCGTTACCAAAGATCCCCCAGGTGAATTCAGCGAAGCTGACGGAGGACTTAACTGAGGGCTAGACAACGACCTCCCCACTAGCTCTCGTTGTGTCCCATACGGAGAATCGTATGCCGGAGGTGACATGCTTTTCTGAGGCGAAGGTAGTCCGTTTTGACTATAAGAACTTTGTGGACTTATCGGGCTCGGTTGTTGTTGCATGCCCATGCTCGGTGAAGAATAATTGTGCGGTGGAGTCATACCCATATTGGGCATCGTGTACGCCGTATTTACATTCACTCCCAGGCCTAACCCTATTCCTAGTCCGTTATTTTGCATAACTGTAAATGAACCCGTTACATTGCTAGCGTGGCCGTAAGCAAACTTATCCGACATTGTTGAAATCGGTGGTAAGGGCTGCAGTGGCGTCAAAGTGGCATAGGAAGAGTTGGGGCTATACCCCGGAGGAGACATTCTTCCGTTGACGGAGGTGAGTGTTTGGTACGTCGGTTCCGGTTGTAGCGTCCGAAAATCGCCCGAATCTATCATGTTTGCCACACTCACCGACGTCGGTGACAATTTTCCAGGGCTAAGAAGTTCGGAGTCTCTCGAGTCCTCCTGAGGCTGAACAATAACGGACAGCGAACCGTCGGCTTCTTCCTGTTTAACATGTCGCCTTTCAACAACAGCGCGCGACACCAACCTCATGCGGACGGTTTGTGTCTCCATGCCACCAGCAACCACCACATGCGCACCTCCATCAGAACCATCGACCGCCTGTTCACCTAACTGCTGCTGTTCTATAATCTTGCCGATATTATCCATCATCGTGGAAAAATCACTGCACTCGCCGCTCACATCGTCCAACATTTAATGAAACGATGGCACAGGCTTCCCCTGTGATACTGGCCCTCATGTTGAAACCATATCACCAAAACACTCGCACTCGCCGAAGAGCGGACGCCATGAACCACACTTTGTTTATTACGACGTCCAGCGTCGGGACGCTAATCGCACGCTCGAACATCCCGACACATAATTTACCGCAACTCCGGATTACACAAAAAATCACCTTGGTCACCACTGCACTTTATTTTTATTATCATCCCTTAGGTTTCGATTTGTGTCCAAGAAAATGTATAATGTGTAAGCAGCCGGTCGATAGTGAATTGAACATAGCGGAGTGCGCGTCGCCAGGTGGTTCTGCGCGTGCGACCCCTCGTGCTGCGTGCTGTTCGTCCGCTCTACACCCCTTATCTAGCAGCTGCTAACTTCTTCCTTTCGAGTTGTGACCGTACTTCCATAATGAACCCTCATTTCAAACGAAATACCATACGGCACAAATACATACAAACACGTACCCGCTCTCACACACACACACACACACGCGCGCACACACACAACAAACGCGTCGATCCCTTCGCACCTTTGTTTACATTCACGCTCAAGCTAATAAGTTTTAGGTCTCCTTTCAAATGATATTTAATGTCTTTGTCGATCTAAAATTATAATTTTCATTCGATTACTTCTATTTTAGTTGTGAGTTGAAATATCTCCGTTTAAAAATATAAATTCGATCCGATTCAGTCCCGACCTCGCGGTTTCGCTCTAGAGCGCAGCATACGAAGGGATGCAAGTGCAACTTATCGATTATTTCCACAAACCAACCCGAGCCTCAAAACAATAGTCGCATGCAAAGCACGGCGGTATCTATCATCCATTCAAACCGCACATTTCACTACTGATCTCCACTTTACACGAAGCCTTGTTATTATTTGATTGTTCATTTTTACAATTAATTATATATATGTTATGACGGGCTTTTGTGCGAACAAAACATATATAAGAAAGCAAAAGGATGTAATAAAAAAATTAAACTCAATAGTATTAAAAAATAATTGAATTGAAAATTCAGTAATATATACAACTTTATTAACCAATGAAATAGACATTGTTGCAATTAATTATATATTTATTTATATTTTATGTTGGTATTTTGTTCTACTTTCTAACCAACTCATGTTGGCAAATGTCACAGCCATATTAGCAAATTCTTGTGTAAAATACTTTCACGTGATTCATTTGTAAAATATTGTAGGCTTTAAAACTTGTCCCCTGCTGAACCTAGAAAATGTAAATCCATACTAATTAACAGTTGTTAAACAATTATAATGATTAAGCCAACACATGTACATAGATGAACAAATGTAAATTATATACGGCTCACCATTAGAATTTTGCAATCTAATAGAGATATAAATTTGGTAAAATTAAAGAAATTCATCTCATGCACTAAATAATAATCCATATTGAATCTTTTTAAAACAACTTTAGGTTTTATATATTTAAATCAATGTATGAGCCATATTTTAAACTTTATATGCAATTTTTGTAGCTTGTTTTATTAAATTTATGTCATGCTAATACAAATCTTTGAAAATTTGGATAATCATAAAAATTTAAATATTGCATATTAAAAAAATATTCAATCTAATATAACAGAAAAGAAAAAAATCAAGCTGTATACAGTATTTATAAAATAGTACACCTGCATAAAATTTATGCACAAAAATTGTTTTTAAAAATCGGTTATAGATTATTATTTAGACTGCTGGTATAAAAAAAAACAATTTAACCAAATTTGTAGACCTCCTACTAGCAGTAGTAGTACTGATTATTTTCACCACGTTAAGTATATAAATTATTGGTTTTTGAGTTACGTGAAGAGAAATTTCAATTAATAAAACATGTTAGAATTCACTTTCTTCACAATTTATTTTGTATTCACTAGATGTACATTTCGAGCACTAAGTGCTCATTATCAATAGCTAACTGTTAGCTATTGATAATGAGCACTTAGTGCTCGAAATGTACATCTAGTGAATACAAAATAAATTGTGAAGAAAGTGAATTCTAACGTGTTTTATTAACGTTAAGTATAACCTGAAAACCATCAGTAACGTACCACACCTGTGAAAATATCAAACTATATATATATATGAATCACAATATACAAAATAAGAAACCCTATCTAAAAATATAACAAAGAGTAATCTAATTAATAAACTAATTATAAACATCACATAAACATATACTATAGTTGAGCAGTATAGAAAATATATTTGATAAAATAAATTACCTGGAAAAGGAATAAATAAATATAGATCTAAATAAATAAGTAATTAACAAATGGGGGTAATTTTTAGTGACCAGAAATAATATAAAAATAAAAGTATAAATTAATCAAAATAAATTATACAATTGCAGCATTAAAACACAGAGTATGTAAAATATTGTTTCTATTTTTACAGTGGTTTTCTTTGCAATGCATTTTATATAAAAATTATACCTTGGTGAGGTTTTACATAATTTTCTAAACATGTTTCTGATCAACTAAAAACATGACAATTATTAAGTAAAATAAATAGGAAATTATTTGCAGGCAAAAATACATTTTGAACACAACGCCCGCTCTCAATATTTACATATACACTCTGCACACACTCTTGTTTATATGTGCGTGTACAGGCACACATACTCATACATTAATTAAACAGTCTTTTTAATAAATTTTTTGACTAATTACTGCTTAATAAATAAATTAAATCTTTAAAAATACATTCCGCCTTGCTAAGTGATTTCAAGGTTGCATTTAGAGTGCCGTACCTTTGAGATCTACTTATAACATGTAAATGAGATCGAAAATAACAGAAATTACAAAATACATAATATTAGATTCTTGAATATCACAGATACTAATGGAAAGCATACAAATAATAAATCAACGTTTATACAAGTTAATAAAAAAAAGCCATATGAAGAAATTAATTAAATAATCATAATATTGTCTCTACTTTGTTTTTAATGATTGACATTGAAACAAATGTAAGTTTTAATGAAAGGTGGAGATGAAGCCATCTCAAAGGGCATTACAATAGCAATAAAAACTGATCTGCTCAGTACCTGCCTTCCTACATAAGATAGAGGTACGAGTAGTGTAATTACCCTATCTGCTGTCAAGCACATCTCTGTTCAGAACAACATATAAAATACTTAGCCAGGACGGATGTTATACCATAATTATTTAAAGAGATGTTAACAATGAATCAATTTTACTTCATGTTTAAGAATGTAACTTTATCATGAACTGAGTTATTATGCAGTGGAGCTTCAGCTGATTCACTAACGTCCGAATGTAAAATAAAACCATTTACATCATTTAGCCTTATATGCTTATTATTTTCAGCCATTATTTTATCAGAAGGTGTTCTTTTCACTGCTACTTTCACATTATTTTTTGCAGAGTTCTTGAGTATATTGGGTCTATGATGAAATGTATTTAAAGAGGAACATGAATTTGTTACTGCCCTCCTACTAGCTATCGATTGGATCTCGCTCCTTTGATGGTCTATTCGTTGATTTTGTAGTAAATAAGCAGAACCAATTTTTCGAATTGTCCGTGTTGCCAATGACAATGGCATTGGATGTGAAGTATACATTGGGGTGTTGGCATTTTGTAAAGGTATTGTTACAACTATTGGCTGGGTTGCTAGCGGTGGACTCAGGAATGTGGGCAAGCGAAGAAACTGTAATTTTATTCAAATTATTGCATATATCTTCACATTATACCCATGGAAATCACAATACCTGAATAGGGACGTTATTAATAACTGCCACTGGACTCATGGGCATATACACAACAGAAGATGAGCCTTCAATATTTTCCTGAGATTTATTTACACTTGTTGGTCCAATAGCTACTTGCACTGGTTGCAACATATCCACTTTCGTTTGAAGATGAGACTGGGTGATATTCTACAATTTACATAAAATCTACTACAAGGATTTAACAAATGTGTTGAAATCTAGATTTATGATTCAAATATTTCTTGATAAAAAATATCAAACATCAAATCACATTAGATTAATAGCCACAGCTGAGAAACATTCGAAATCTAATACTCACAATATATGACGGAACACATCGATTATTTGAGGTAGTTGTGGTTTCTTTACTAGTCTTGGAGGAATTTAAGTCTGAAGTATCAGAACCGAGTAGTAAAGGATTGAGCTCCTTCGGTTTAGTACAGACTTTACGTGCTAAAAGCTAAAAATAAGAATAATATTATAATCACAGTCAAATTACTTACTACTAAAATAATATTTACTGTATTTATGGTTTTTGGAGAAATCGCCGCCTCTGCTGTTTTTTCAATCTTCTCGACCTTCTCAGTATCATCTTTGACCTTTTTTGCACTTTTCTTTGACTTTTTGCATTTGGAATTACTCGGATGGGGAGGTGCCGGTGGTATCGAGGAGGGCGGTTGTTGGGGCGAGGGCGGTTTTGATGTAACTGTGGTCGTGGCCGATGCAGATGTCTGCGGTTTATTGAGTCCATCTGAATGTGTTGCTGTAATTTGAGGAAGTGGTGAAGTTTTCTGAAAAGTAAAAAAATAAACATATTTATAACACTCTGACATTAAAAATGATGAACTTACCGTAAATAAAGCAGGAGGAGGCATAGGAGGTGGAAGAACAGATTTTTTCTTATTTTTAGGTTGTTGATATTTTTTCTTTAATAGACTGGTGCCAGGAGGTATGTAATTCATCAATTTATTGGTTTTACTTGAGGCCTGTTTGGAAACAGATGTTGTGTTTGCAGTTGTGATAGTGTTACTCGATATTTTGTCATGACCAGGATTGTTACAGTGACTATGATATATGCAGGGTAGAAGGACAGCACCACACTTTTCACACTCCAATAACACTTTTGTATCAAGCTTTGGAAATTCTCCATATAGTGAAAAGTCTTTCCGAGGTAGTAAACAAATGGGTTTATATTCCAAGAAGTTGGCAGATACTTTTTCTACAAATAAACAAAATTAAAACAATGTACTTTTATTTGTCATAACAATTCGTACGAGATGTTATTTCTTTTTCTATTATTTCTTTACATTCCTTCCAGGACTGTCCTGAATACTCCAGTAAATCTGGTATATTTGACATATTTCCTGTAACAAAAACATAATGAATAAATACTTTTTCTAATGCTAAAATATAATGTACTGTATCTTATTCCCACAATAATAATTCATAATGAAAATTATTCAAGATTTTTTATTTATTAAATGATACTGTTTTAAGATAACATCATTACAGTGCACATGTTTTAGTATATAATCTGGATTGGCTTTTCACTTAATTCAAAGTACCAATTAATTTATTGGTAAAATATTATTCGGAAAAAATAGATCAGGAGAAAACATGCATGTGCAGAATTTATTTTTGGGCGAGTTGACCAGAGTTGTTGTAGCAGGCTTGATATTAACAGCCAAAAAGGACTGAAACATTCAGCACGTTTTTAATTTTATTACTTAAGAAGTCATTTTGAAAACAATTTATTTACAGATTTTTGCAACTTTATTCATATTATTTTTCAATTCGTCACGTTAAGAATAATTAGAAACATTTTTTATTAATATAAATAATCACGGAAAAAAGAAGCATAAAATTATAAATATATCAATACTTCTTGTATATGAAGTGTACACAATAAAAATATCATGTAATCTATTTCCACGATTATACAATCTGTTTAGTATATCGATCTAATGATAATGAAATACAACTCAAACTTCGAAAAGATTTTCTTCTTAAATAAAATATGCTTGTTTGCATTTGACAAATGTATCAATCTTTTGCAGAGGTACTAGAAGTAATGATAGTCTTTAATAAAAAGCCAAATTGTCACAATATGCATATTTATACATAAGCACACACACACACTCATTTATATATATATATACTTATATATATTAGATACATAAAAATGGACACCAAATTATAATGGATTTATAACCTATATAAGTACCTGCTTTTGAGTGAATTATCCAAATTTCGTGGTACAGGTTGTAAGAAGTATAAGTTTAATTTGGACAGTACACTGATGGTATTGTAAATTAACAGCGAAAATTTCCAATTAAGACCGGTTCAAGTGGCTTCGAATGACAGCTGTTTCACATTTTTTTTATTATACCTCACATATTATTATCACACGTAAAACATACCGAATTATTTTTTAATCTGTTAAAATATCTCAATGAATACTTTTTAGCTTTACCCGAATATTCAACAGCTTTTTAATGTAGAACAGTTGACAATCTACCTTCGGTGTACGCAGGACCGGACTCAACAGAAATCCCCGTCATGCGATTCAACAGCATTCAAAATATCAATAATTACTTTATAAGTTTTGTTATACTTTTTATCGTTCGACAACATTTTCACAAGTTCCTTCGCAGCCTCTGGTAAATATGCGCTTATTAGACGAAAGTTAATACGCAATACACATCTCAATTGCTACCCGACACATAACCTTTTAGGGATAATGCAAATAAACAAACCACAATATTTTCCATTAACGATACTGATTTTAAAAACTCAAAGTAATTTTATTTGGGAAATTAAGTTATTAATCTACTACCTGCTGATTTGTTCAGGTTATAATTATTTCTATCATATTTATTTTGTATATTATTATAATGTGGAACCCAAATTAGGCAAATTTAATTTTGCTTCAAATCCTCGACAACAAATAGAAATAAATAAATAAATAAAATAATAAATTTTAAAGTAAGCAAATAATATTTTTTGTTTATAATATTATAAAAAGTCAAGGTACATTTACTCTAAAATATTCATATGAATATGCGGGAAATCTGCCAAATGTGACATTTTTGTACTGTTTTTATTTTTATATTGTACTGCTTCTGATTTCAGCCAAGTAAAAGTAGCTATTAGCTACAATTTAACACAAGGCATTTAGAAAATTTAATATACGTTACTCTCATCTAACCAGCAAAATTCAAGGACAACTTTTATCAAAACCATAGAATATACATAATCGTAATTATTTTATTATATATATTTATATATTAGTCCGAAACAACGCGTCATCGTATTAATGGAAAAACTGTATGTAGAGCACTGCCGTACCAACCGCAATGCGCCGGTAACATCGCGCCCTGACGCGAGCTGTCGTTTTGCCACCGCAGCGCAGTTCGTCACGCCACGCCACAATGAGTAGCGGCATTCCTTGACGGCAGCCATTATTGCTTCGTTACATGTTTCTGCCGGCCGACGCGACGTTAAATTCGAAATATGCCATTCAAATTGTTAAGTTGTTAGTTGTTATTTATTGGAGTCAATAAAGTGTTAAGTTTTTGTACGGGGTGATTTATTTACATAACGGTCACATCCCTACATGTAATACACTACCGGCGACATCTGAGGAGTAGGAGACCAACTATTTCTATAATAATTTTAGAATTTCTGTTTTATCACTAAAATCATAGAAAACAGTGTACATAAAGAAAATCGCTGCTATGTATTGGTCTGTGACCGACACTTTCTCCAACTAAATACGATACGAATTTACGTATATTTCATTTTTCCTTCATTTTTTTTTTCAATGTGACAATATATTTGAAAATTATTATGTCTAATGCAATAAGTAATTAATTTGTAAGTTATTAAAAGTAAATGTTTAAACTGATATGCGTTAAAATAAGAATACTATAACACGGCGGAAGGACCACGTAGTCGATAGCCAAACACAACTACTAAGAATACTAACATACTTACCTTAATACATTAATAAGAAAGAAAATGGAATTATGGCATGGTATAAATTAATAAGAAAATTTTAGTTGATATGTTTACAAATGAATAAACAGTGAGACATTTGTAAAATATAGGACGATAATTATTGCTTCGCAAATAAAGAATAAAATAAAACACCGGTGCACTACTACAATAATAAATTACTCAAACCACTGCTAATAAATCACTTATATACATACATATCTGCACTAATAAAATAACAAGTTATTAACACTTCTGGAGACAGATAAAAGCTCGTCGAAGAAAAACAACGTATACAAATATTTTTGGAGAATTTCGGGCCAAAAATAATGCTATTGTAGCAATTATAACCTACAAAACGTAATCATAATTCTTCAACAACAATATGTAGGAACGCATGAGAAACTGACAAATCAGAAATTTGTAATATGAGTTTTTTAACAAACAATTAGCATGTATTCTTGAGTTATGTGTAGATTATACTAATAATAACAACGCGGCGAACAAAGGAATTTAATCGCGATTTTATTATTAATCTGTCAATTATTTATTAATAGAATGCATATATTAGTGACTCTTATTAATTTTAAAAAACAAAGAAAATTTTTCACTAAATGAATTGTGCTTTGCTTCATTCATTTTTAAGTTGTAGTGTGAAAGTTCAATTTTTAGCAAATTATTAAAAGCAAATTTGGATCAGAATACAAACCATTTCTATTTTTACAGAACGAAGTTGGTTCATGCTATCACAATGCATTCAAATCAAGAGCCATGATGCCTTGCTAGACACCTTTAAACTAAGTATATAATTAAGAGAGCTTTTTACCAATTTTAAAAATTAAAGCACTCGCATTTTCATCACTCTATACCCATAATTTATTTACACCATTCCGGCAATAATTTATACATGGTTGTAATTTTTTTGCCGATTTCCAAAAATTTCAATCTCGCTGGAATCGTCTCGCTGAGAGGAATCGATTGGAGTAGTTATTTTTAACCTACCGATTTAAATAAGCGAGATTTCGAAACATTTCAAACTTCTTTATTTACGACTTTAGGGCGATAATTTATACACCGCTGGACTCGTCTCGCTGAGAGGAATCGATTGGAGTAGTTATTTTTAACCTACCGATTTAAATAAGCGAGATTTTTTGTCGATTTCGAAAAATTTCAAACTTTTTTATTTACGACTTTAGGGCGATAATTTATACACCGCTGGAATCGTCTCGCCGAGAGGAATCGATTGGAGTAGTTATTTTTAACCTACCGATTTAAATAAGCGAGATTTTTTGTCGATTTCGAAAAATTTCAAACTTCTTTATTTATGACTTTAGGACAATAATTTATACACCGCTGGAATCGTCTCGCCGAGAGGAATCGATTGGAGTAGTTATTTTTAACCTACCGATTTAAATAAGCGAGATTTTTTGTCGATTTCGAAAAATTTCAAACTTCTTTATTTATGACTTTAAGGCAATAATTTATACACCCCTGGAATCGTCTCGCCGAGAGGAATCGATTGGAGTAGTTATTTTTAACCTACCGATTTAAATAAGCGAGATTTTTTGTCGATTTCGAAAAATTTCAAACTTTTTTATTTACGACTTTAGGGCGATAATTTATACACCGCTGGAATCGTATTGCCGAGAGGAATCGATTGGAGTGGTTATTTTTAACCTACCGATTTAAATAAGCGAGATTTTTTGTCGATTTCGAAAAATTTCAAACTTCTTTATTTATGACTTTAGGGCAATAATTTATACACCGCTGGAATCGTCTCGCCGAGAGGAATCGATTGGAGTAGTTATTTTTAACCTACCGATTTAAATAAGCGAGATTTTTTGTCGATTTCGAAAAATTTCAAACTTCTTTATTTATGACTTTAGGGCAATAATTTATACACCGCTGGAATCGTCTCGCCGAGAGGAATCGATTGGAGTAGTTATTTTTAACCTACCGATTTAAATAAGCGAGATTTTTTGTCGATTTCGAAAAATTTCAAACTTCTTTATTTATGACTTTAGGGCAATAATTTATACACCGCTGGAATCGTATTGCCGAGAGGAATCGATTGGAGTAGTTATTTTTAACCTACCGATTTAAATAAGCGAGATTTTTTGTCGATTTCGAAAAATTTCAAACTTCTTTATTTATGACTTTAGGGCAATAATTTATACACCGCTGGAATCGTCTCGCCGAGAGGAATCGATTGGAGTAGTTATTTTTAACCTACCGATTTAAATAAGCGAGATTTTTTGTCGATTTCGAAAAATTTCAAACTTCTTTATTTATGACTTTAGGGCAATAATTTATACACCGCTGGAATCGTCTCGCCGAGAGGAATCGATTGGAGTAGTTATTTTTAACCTACCGATTTAAATAAGCGAGATTTTTTGTCGATTTCGAAAAATTTCAAACTTCTTTATTTATGACTTTAGGGCAATAATTTATACACCGCTGGAATCGTCTCGCCGAGAGGAATCGATTGGAGTAGTTATTTTTAACCTACCGATTTAAATAAGCGAGATTTTTTGTCGATTTCGAAAAATTTCAAACTTCTTTATTTATGACTTTAGGGCAATAATTTATGCACCGCTGGAATCGTCTCGCCGAGAGGAATCGATTGGAGTAGTTATTTTTAACCTACCGATTTAAATAAGCGAGATTTTTTTGTCGATTTCGAAAAATTTCAAACTTCTTTATTTATGACTTTAGGGCAATAATTTATACACCGCTGGAATCGTCTCGCCGAGAGGAATCGATTGGAGTAGTTATTTTTAACCTACCGATTTAAATAAGCGAGATTTTTTGTCGATTTCGAAAAATTTCAAACTTCTTTATTTATGACTTTAAGGCAATAATTTATACACCGCTGGAATCGTCTCGCCGAGAGGAATCGATTGGAGTAGTTATTTTTAACCTACCGATTTAAATAAGCGAGATTTTTTGTCGATTTCGAAAAATTTCAAACTTCTTTATTTATGACTTTAGGGCAATAATTTATACACCGCTGGAATCGTATTGCCGAGAGGAATCGATTGGAGTGGTTATTTTTAACCTACCGATTTAAATAAGCGAGATTTTTTGTCGATTTCGAAAAATTTCAAACTTCTTTATTTATGACTTTAGGGCAATAATTTATACACCGTTGGAATCGTATTGCCGAGAGGAATCGATTGGAGTGGTTATTTTTAACCTACCGATTTAAATAAGCGAGATTTTTTGTCGATTTCGAAAAATTTTAAACTTCTTTATTTATGACTTTAGGGCAATAATTTATACACCGCTGGAATCGTCTCGCCGAGAGGAATCGATTGGAGTAGTTATTTTTAACCTACCGATTTAAATAAGCGAGATTTTTTGTCGATTTCGAAAAATTTCAAACTTCTTTATTTATGACTTTAGGGCAATAATTTATACACCGCTGGAATCGTCTCGCCGAGAGGAATCGATTGGAGTAGTTATTTTTAACCTACCGATTTAAATAAGCGAGATTTTTTGTCGATTTCGAAAAATTTCAAACTTCTTTATTTATGACTTTAAGGCAATAATTTATACACCGCTGGAATCGTCTCGCCGAGAGGAATCGATTGGAGTAGTTATTTTTAACCTACCGATTTAAATAAGCGAGATTTTTTGTCGATTTCGAAAAATTTCAAACTTCTTTATTTACGACTTTAGGGCAATAATTTATACACCGCTGGAATCGTCTCGCCGAGAGGAATCGATTGGAGTAGTTATTTTTAACCTACCGATTTAAATAAGCGAGATTTTTTGTCGATTTCGAAAAATTTCAAACTTCTTTATTTACGACTTTAGGGCAATAATTTATACACCGCTGGAATCGTCTCGCCGAGAGGAATCGATTGGAGTAGTTATTTTTAACCTACCGATTTAAATAAGCGAGATTTTTTGTCGATTTCGAAAAATTTCAAACTTCTTTATTTATGACTTTAGGGCAATAATTTATACACCGCTGGAATCGTCTCGCCGAGAGGAATCGATTGGAGTAGTTATTTTTAACCTACCGATTTAAATAAGCGAGATTTTTTGTCGATTTCGAAAAATTTCAAACTTCTTTATTTATGACTTTAGGGCAATAATTTATACACCGCTGGAATCGTCTCGGCGAGAGGAATCGATTGGAGTAGTTATTTTTAACCTACCGATTTAAATAAGCGAGATTTTTTGTCGATTTCGAAAAATTTCAAACTTCTTTATTTATGACTTTAGGGCAATAATTTATACACCGCTGGAATCGTATTGCCGAGAGGAATCGATTGGAGTAGTTATTTTTAACCTACCGATTTAAATAAGCGAGATTTTTTGTCGATTTCGAAAAATTTCAAACTTCTTTATTTATGACTTTAGGGCAATAATTTATACACCGCTGGAATCGTATTGCCGAGAGGAATCGATTGGAGTAGTTATTTTTAACCTACCGATTTAAATAAGCGAGATTTTTTGTCGATTTTGAAAAATTTCAAACTTCTTTATTTATGACTTTAGGGCAATAATTTATACACCGCTGGAATCGTCTCGCCGAGAGGAATCGATTGGAGTAGTTATTTTTAACCTACCGATTTAAATAAGCGAGATTTTTTGTCGATTTCGAAAAATTTCAAACTTCTTTATTTATGACTTTAGGGCAATAATTTATACACCGCTGGAATCGTCTCGCCGAGAGGAATCGATTGGAGTAGTTATTTTTAACCTACCGATTTAAATAAGCGAGATTTTTTGTCGATTTCGAAAAATTTCAAACTTCTTTATTTATGACTTTAGGGCAATAATTTATACACCGCTGGAATCGTCTCGCCGAGAGGAATCGATTGGAGTAGTTATTTTTAACCTACCGATTTAAATAAGCGAGATTTTTTGTCGATTTCGAAAAATTTCAAACTTCTTTATTTATGACTTTAGGGCAATAATTTATACACCGCTGGAATCGTCTCGGCGAGAGGAATCGATTGGAGTAGTTATTTTTAACCTACCGATTTAAATAAGCGAGATTTTTTGTCGATTTCGAAAAATTTCAAACTTCTTTATTTATGACTTTAGGGCAATAATTTATACACCGCTGGAATCGTATTGCCGAGAGGAATCGATTGGAGTAGTTATTTTTAACCTACCGATTTAAATAAGCGAGATTTTTTGTCGATTTCGAAAAATTTCAAACTTCTTTATTTATGACTTTAGGGCAATAATTTATACACCGCTGGAATCGTATTGCCGAGAGGAATCGATTGGAGTAGTTATTTTTAACCTACCGATTTAAATAAGCGAGATTTTTTGTCGATTTTGAAAAATTTCAAACTTCTTTATTTATGACTTTAGGGCAATAATTTATACACCGCTGGAATCGTCTCGCCGAGAGGAATCGATTGGAGTAGTTATTTTTAACCTACCGATTTAAATAAGCGAGATTTTTTGTCGATTTTGAAAAATTTCAAACTTCTTTATTTATGACTTTAGGGCAATAATTTATACACCGCTGGAATCGTCTCGCCGAGAGGAATCGATTGGAGTAGTTATTTTTAACCTACCGATTTAAATAAGCGAGATTTTTTGTCGATTTCGAAAAATTTCAAACTTCTTTATTTATGACTTTAGGGCAATAATTTATACACCGCTGGAATCGTCTCGCCGAGAGGAATCGATTGGAGTAGTTATTTTTAACCTACCGATTTAAATAAGCGAGATTTTTTGTCGATTTCGAAAAATTTCAAACTTCTTTATTTACGACTTTAGGGCAATAATTTATACACCGCTGGAATCGTCTCGCCGAGAGGAATCGATTGGAGTAGTTATTTTTAACCTACCGATTTAAATAAGCGAGATTTTTTGTCGATTTCGAAAAATTTCAAACTTCTTTATTTACGACTTTAGGGCAATAATTTATACACCGCTGGAATCGTCTCGCCGAGAGGAATCGATTGGAGTAGTTATTTTTAACCTACCGATTTAAATAAGCGAGATTTTTTGTCGATTTCGAAAAATTTCAAACTTCTTTATTTATGACTTTAGGGCAATAATTTATACACCGCTGGAATCGTCTCGCCGAGAGGAATCGATTGGAGTAGTTATTTTTAACCTACCGATTTAAATAAGCGAGATTTTTTGTCGATTTCGAAAAATTTCAAACTTCTTTATTTATGACTTTAGGGCAATAATTTATACACCGCTGGAATCGTCTCGCCGAGAGGAATCGATTGGAGTAGTTATTTTTAACCTACCGATTTAAATAAGCGAGATTTTTTGTCGATTTCGAAAAATTTCAAACTTCTTTATTTACGACTTTAGGGCAATAATTTATACACCGCTGGAATCGTCTCGCCGAGAGGAATCGATTGGAGTAGTTATTTTTAACCTACCGATTTAAATAAGCGAGATTTTTTGTCGATCTCGAAAAATTTCTAACTTCTTTATTTACGACTTTAGGGCAATAATTTATACACCGCTGGAATCGTCTCGCCGAGAGGAATCGATTGGAGTAGTTATTTTTAACCTACCGATTTAAATAAGCGAGATTTTTTGTCGATTTCGAAAAATTTCAAACTTCTTTATTTATGACTTTAGGGCAATAATTTATACACCGCTGGAATCGTATTGCCGAGAGGAATCGATTGGAGTAGTTATTTTTAACCTACCGATTTAAATAAGCGAGATTTTTTGTCGATTTCGAAAAATTTCAAACTTCTTTATTTATGACTTTAGGGCAATAATTTATACACCGCTGGAATCGTCTCGCCGAGAGGAATCGATTGGAGTAGTTATTTTTAACCTACCGATTTAAATAAGCGAGATTTTTTGTCGATTTCGAAAAATTTCAAACTTCTTTATTTATGACTTTAGGGCATTCATTTATACACCGCTGGAATCGTCTCGCCGAGAGGAATCGATTGGAGTAGTTATTTTTAACCTACCGATTTAAATAAGCGAGATTTTTTGTCGATTTCGAAAAATTTCAAACTTCTTTATTTACGACTTTAGGGCAATAATTTATACACCGCTGGAATCGTCTCGCCGAGAGGAATCGATTGGAGTAGTTATTTTTAACCTACCGATTTAAATAAGCCAGATTTTTTGTCGATTTCGAAAAATTTCAAACTTCTTTATTTATGACTTTAGGGCAATAATTTATACACCGCTGGAATCGTCTCGCCGAGAGGAATCGATTGGAGTAGTTATTTTTAACCTACCGATTTAAATAAGCGAGATTTTTTGTCGATTTCGAAAAATTTCAAACTTCTTTATTTATGACTTTAGGGCAATAATTTATACACCGCTGGAATCGTATTGCCGAGAGGAATCGATTGGAGTAGTTATTTTTAACCTACCGATTTAAATAAGCGAGATTTTTTGTCGATTTCGAAAAATTTCAAACTTCTTTATTTATGACTTTAGGGCAATAATTTATACACCGCTGGAATCGTCTCGCCGAGAGGAATCGATTGGAGTAGTTATTTTTAACCTACCGATTTAAATAAGCGAGATTTTTTGTCGATTTCGAAAAATTTCAAACTTCTTTATTTACGACTTTAGGGCAATAATTTATACACCGCTGGAATCGTCTCGCCGAGAGGAATCGATTGGAGTAGTTATTTTTAACCTACCGATTTAAATAAGCGAGATTTTTTGTCGATCTCGAAAAATTTCTAACTTCTTTATTTACGACTTTAGGGCAATAATTTATACACCGCTGGAATCGTCTCGCCGAGAGGAATCGATTGGAGTAGTTATTTTTAACCTACCGATTTAAATAAGCGAGATTTTTTGTCGATTTCGAAAAATTTCAAACTTCTTTATTTATGACTTTAGGGCAATAATTTATACACCGCTGGAATCGTATTGCCGAGAGGAATCGATTGGAGTAGTTATTTTTAACCTACCGATTTAAATAAGCGAGATTTTTTGTCGATTTCGAAAAATTTCAAACTTCTTTATTTATGACTTTAGGGCAATAATTTATACACCGCTGGAATCGTCTCGCCGAGAGGAATCGATTGGAGTAGTTATTTTTAACCTACCGATTTAAATAAGCGAGATTTTTTGTCGATTTCGAAAAATTTCAAACTTCTTTATTTATGACTTTAGGGCATTCATTTATACACCGCTGGAATCGTCTCGCCGAGAGGAATCGATTGGAGTAGTTATTTTTAACCTACCGATTTAAATAAGCGAGATTTTTTGTCGATTTCGAAAAATTTCAAACTTCTTTATTTACGACTTTAGGGCAATAATTTATACACCGCTGGAATCGTCTCGCCGAGAGGAATCGATTGGAGTAGTTATTTTTAACCTACCGATTTAAATAAGCCAGATTTTTTGTCGATTTCGAAAAATTTCAAACTTCTTTATTTATGACTTTAGGGCAATAATTTATACACCGCTGGAATCGTCTCGCCGAGAGGAATCGATTGGAGTAGTTATTTTTAACCTACCGATTTAAATAAGCGAGATTTTTTGTCGATTTCGAAAAATTTCAAACTTCTTTATTTATGACTTTAGGGCAATAATTTATACACCGCTGGAATCGTATTGCCGAGAGGAATCGATTGGAGTAGTTATTTTTAACCTACCGATTTAAATAAGCGAGATTTTTTGTCGATTTCGAAAAATTTCAAACTTCTTTATTTATGACTTTAGGGCAATAATTTATACACCGCTGGAATCGTCTCGCCGAGAGGAATAGATTGGAGTAGTTATTTTTAACCTACCGATTTAAATAAGCGAGATTTTTTGTCGATTTCGAAAAATTTCAAACTTCTTTATTTACGACTTTAGGGCAATAATTTATACACCGCTGGAATCGTCTCGCCGAGAGGAATCGATTGGAGTAGTTATTTTTAACCTACCGATTTAAATAAGCGAGATTTTTTGTCGATTTCGAAAAATTTCAAACTTCTTTATTTATGACTTTAGGGCAATAATTTATACACCGCTGGAATCGTCTCGCCGAGAGGAATCGATTGGAGTAGTTATTTTTAACCTACCGATTTAAATAAGCGAGATTTTTTGTCGATTTCGAAAAATTTTAAACTTCTTTATTTATGACTTTAGGGCAATAATTTATACACCGCTGGAATCGTCTCGCCGAGAGGAATCGATTGGAGTAGTTATTTTTAACCTACCGATTTAAATAAGCGAGATTTTTTGTCGATTTCGAAAAATTTCAAACTTCTTTATTTACGACTTTAGGGCAATAATTTATACACCGCTGGAATCGTCTCGCCGAGAGGAATCGATTGGAGTAGTTATTTTTAACCTACCGATTTAAATAAGCGAGATTTTTTGTCGATTTCGAAAAATTTCAAACTTCTTTATTTATGACTTTAGGGCAATAATTTATACACCGCTGGAATCGTCTCGCCGAGAGGAATCGATTGGAGTAGTTATTTTTAACCTACCGATTTAAATAAGCGAGATTTTTTGTCGATTTCGAAAAATTTCAAACTTCTTTATTTATGACTTTAGGGCAATAATTTATACACCGCTGGAATCGTATTGCCGAGAGGAATCGATTGGAGTAGTTATTTTTAACCTACCGATTTAAATAAGCGAGATTTTTTGTCGATTTCGAAAAATTTCAAACTTCTTTATTTATGACTTTAGGGCAATAATTTATACACCGCTGGAATCGTCTCGCCGAGAGGAATCGATTGGAGTAGTTATTTTTAACCTACCGATTTAAATAAGCGAGATTTTTTGTCGATTTCGAAAAATTTCAAACTTCTTTATTTATGACTTTAGGGCAATAATTTATACACCGCTGGAATCGTCTCGCCGAGAGGAATCGATTGGAGTAGTTATTTTTAACCTACCGATTTAAATAAGCGAGATTTTTTGTCGATTTCGAAAAATTTCAAACTTCTTTATTTATGACTTTAGGGCAATAATTTATACACCGCTGGAATCGTCTCGCCGAGAGGAATCGATTGGAGTAGTTATTTTTAACCTACCGATTTAAATAAGCGAGATTTTTTGTCGATTTCGAAAAATTTCAAACTTCTTTATTTATGACTTTAGGGCAATAATTTATACACCGCTGGAATCGTCTCGCCGAGAGGAATCGATTGGAGTAGTTATTTTTAACCTACCGATTTAAATAAGCGAGATTTTTTGTCGATTTCGAAAAATTTCAAACTTCTTTATTTATGACTTTAGGGCAATAATTTATACACCGCTGGAATCGTCTCGCCGAGAGGAATCGATTGGAGTAGTTATTTTTAACCTACCGATTTAAATAAGCGAGATTTTTTGTCGATTTCGAAAAATTTCAAACTTCTTTATTTATGACTTTAGGGCAATAATTTATACACCGCTGGAATCGTCTCGCCGAGAGGAATCGATTGGAGTAGTTATTTTTAACCTACCGATTTAAATAAGCGAGATTTTTTGTCGATTTCGAAAAATTTTAAACTTCTTTATTTATGACTTTAGGGCAATAATTTATACACCGCTGGAATCGTCTCGCCGAGAGGAATCGATTGGAGTAGTTATTTTTAACCTACCGATTTAAATAAGCGAGATTTTTTGTCGATTTCGAAAAATTTCAAACTTCTTTATTTACGACTTTAGGGCAATAATTTATACACCGCTGGAATCGTCTCGCCGAGAGGAATCGATTGGAGTAGTTATTTTTAACCTACCGATTTAAATAAGCGAGATTTTTTGTCGATTTCGAAAAATTTCAAACTTCTTTATTTATGACTTTAGGGCAATAATTTATACACCGCTGGAATCGTCTCGCCGAGAGGAATCGATTGGAGTAGTTATTTTTAACCTACCGATTTAAATAAGCGAGATTTTTTGTCGATTTCGAAAAATTTCAAACTTCTTTATTTATGACTTTAGGGCAATAATTTATACACCGCTGGAATCGTATTGCCGAGAGGAATCGATTGGAGTAGTTATTTTTAACCTACCGATTTAAATAAGCGAGATTTTTTGTCGATTTCGAAAAATTTCAAACTTCTTTATTTATGACTTTAGGGCAATAATTTATACACCGCTGGAATCGTCTCGCCGAGAGGAATCGATTGGAGTAGTTATTTTTAACCTACCGATTTAAATAAGCGAGATTTTTTGTCGATTTCGAAAAATTTCAAACTTCTTTATTTATGACTTTAGGGCAATAATTTATACACCGCTGGAATCGTCTCGCCGAGAGGAATCGATTGGAGTAGTTATTTTTAACCTACCGATTTAAATAAGCGAGATTTTTTGTCGATTTCGAAAAATTTCAAACTTCTTTATTTACGACTTTAGGGCAATAATTTATACACCGCCGGAATCGTCTCGCCGAGAGGAATCGATTGGAGTAGTTATTTTTAACCTACCGATTTAAATAAGCGAGATTTTTTGTCGATTTCGAAAAATTTCAAACTTCTTTATTTACGACTTTAGGGCAATAATTTTTACACCGCTGGAATCGTCTCGCCGAGAGGAATCGATTGGAGTAGTTATTTTTAACCTACCGATTTAAATAAGCGAGATTTTTTGTCGATTTCGAAAAATTTCAAACTTCTTTATTTATGACTTTAGGGCAATAATTTATACACCGCTGGAATCGTCTCGCCGAGAGGAATCGATTGGAGTAGTTATTTTTAACCTACCGATTTAAATAAGCGAGATTTTTTGTCGATTTCGAAAAATTTCAAACTTCTTTATTTATGACTTTAGGGCAATAATTTATACACCGCTGGAATCGTCTCGCCGAGAGGAATCGATTGGAGTAGTTATTTTTAACCTACCGATTTAAATAAGCGAGATTTTTTGTCGATTTCGAAAAATTTCAAACTTCTTCATTTATGACTTTAGGGCAATAATTTATACACCGCTGGAATCGTCTCGCCGAGAGGAATCGATTGGAGTAGTTATTTTTAACCTACCGATTTAAATAAGCGAGATTTTTTGTCGATTTCGAAAAATTTCAAACTTCTTTATTTATGACTTTAGGGCAATAATTTATACACCGCTGGAATCGTCTCGCCGAGAGGAATCGATTGGAGTAGTTATTTTTAACCTACCGATTTAAATAAGCGAGATTTTTTGTCGATTTCGAAAAATTTCAAACTTCTTTATTTATGACTTTAGGGCAATAATTTATACACCGCTGGAATCGTATTGCCGAGAGGAATCGATTGGAGTAGTTATTTTTAACCTACCGATTTAAATAAGCGAGATTTTTTGTCGATTTCGAAAAATTTCAAACTTCTTTATTTACGACTTTAGGGCAATAATTTATACACCACTGGAATCGTCTCGCCGAGAGGAATCGATTGGAGTAGTTATTTTTAACCTACCGATTTAAATAAGCGAGATTTTTTGTCGATTTCGAAAAATTTCAAACTTCTTTATTTACGACTTTAGGGCAATAATTTATACACCGCTGGAATCGTCTCGCCGAGAGGAATCGATTGGAGTAGTTATTTTTAACCTACCGATTTAAATAAGCGAGATTTTTTGTCGATTTCGAAAAATTTCAAACTTCTTTATTTATGACTTTAGGGCAATAATTTATACACCGCTGGAATCGTATTGCCGAGAGGAATCGATTGGAGTAGTTATTTTTAACCTACCGATTTAAATAAGCGAGATTTTTTGTCGATTTCGAAAAATTTCAAACTTCTTTATTTACGACTTTAGGGCAATAATTTATACACCGCTGGAATCGTCTCGCCGAGAGGAATCGATTGGAGTAGTTATTTTTAACCTACCGATTTAAATAAGCGAGATTTTTTGTCGATTTCGAAAAATTTCAAACTTCTTTATTTATGACTTTAAGGCAATAATTTATACACCGCTGGAATCGTCTCGCCGAGAGGAATCGATTGGAGTAGTTATTTTTAACCTACCGATTTAAATAAGCGAGATTTTTTGTCGATTTCGAAAAGATTTCAAACTTCTTTATTTATGACTTTAGGGCAATAATTTATACACCGCTGGAATCGTCTCGCCGAGAGGAATCGATTGGAGTAGTTATTTTTAACCTACCGATTTAAATAAGCGAGATTTTTTGTCGATTTCGAAAAATTTCAAACTTCTTTATTTACGACTTTAGGGCAATAATTTATACACCGCTGGAATCGTCTCGCCGAGAGGAATCGATTGGAGTAGTTATTTTTAACCTACCGATTTAAATAAGCGAGATTTTTTGTCGATTTCGAAAAATTTCAAACTTCTTTATTTGCGACTTTAGGGCAATAATTTATACACCGCTGGAATCGTCTCGCCGAGAGGAATCGATTGGAGTAGTTATTTTTAACCTACCGATTTAAATAAGCGAGATTTTTTGTCGATTTCGAAAAATTTCAAACTTCTTTATTTACGACTTTAGGGCAATAATTTATACACCGCTGGAATCGTCTCGCCGAGAGGAATCGATTGGAGTAGTTATTTTTAACCTACCGATTTAAATAAGCGAGATTTTTTGTCGATTTCGAAAAATTTCAAACTTCTTTATTTACGACTTTAGGGCAATAATTTATACACCGCTGGAATCGTCTCGCCGAGAGGAATCGATTGGAGTAGTTATTTTTAACCTACCGATTTAAATAAGCGAGATTTTTTGTCGATTTCGAAAAATTTCAAACTTCTTTATTTATGACTTTAGGGCAATAATTTATACACCGCTGGAATCGTATTGCCGAGAGGAATCGATTGGAGTAGTTATTTTTAACCTACCGATTTAAATAAGCGAGATTTTTTGTCGATTTCGAAAAATTTCAAACATCTTTATTTATGACTTTAGGGCAATAATTTATACACCGCTGGAATCGTCTCGCCGAGAGGAATCGATTGGAGTAGTTATTTTTAACCTACCGATTTAAATAAGCGAGATTTTTTGTCGATTTCGAAAAATTTCAAACTTCTTTATTTATGACTTTAGGGCAATAATTTATACACCGCTGGAATCGTCTCGCCGAGAGGAATCGATTGGAGTAGTTATTTTTAACCTACCGATTTAAATAAGCGAGATTTTTTGTCGATTTCGAAAAATTTCAAACTTCTTTATTTATGACTTTAGGGCAATAATTTATACACCGCTGGAATCGTATTGCCGAGAGGAATCGATTGGAGTAGTTATTTTTAACCTACCGATTTAAATAAGCGAGATTTTTTGTCGATTTCGAAAAATTTCAAACTTCTTTATTTATGACTTTAGGGCAATAATTTATACACCGCTGGAATCGTCTCGCCGAGAGGAATCGATTGGAGTAGTTATTTTTAACCTACCGATTTAAATAAGCGAGATTTTTTGTCGATTTCGAAAAATTTCAAACTTCTTTATTTATGACTTTAGGGCAATAATTTATACACCGCTGGAATCGTCTCGCCGAGAGGAATCGATTGGAGTAGTTATTTTTAACCTACCGATTTAAATAAGCGAGATTTTTTGTCGATTTCGAAAAATTTCAAACTTCTTTATTTATGACTTTAGGGCAATAATTTATACACCGCTGGAATCGTATTGCCGAGAGGAATCGATTGGAGTAGTTATTTTTAACCTACCGATTTAAATAAGCGAGATTTTTTGTCGATTTCGAAAAATTTCAAACTTCTTTATTTATGACTTTAGGGCAATAATTTATACACCGCTGGAATCGTCTCGCCGAGAGGAATCGATTGGAGTAGTTATTTTTAACCTACCGATTTAAATAAGCGAGATTTTTTGTCGATTTCGAAAAATTTCAAACTTCTTTATTTATGACTTTAGGGCAATAATTTATACACCGCTGGAATCGTATTGCCGAGAGGAATCGATTGGAGTAGTTATTTTTAACCTACCGATTTAAATAAGCGAGATTTTTTGTCGATTTCGAAAAATTTCAAACTTCTTTATTTACGACTTTAGGGCAATAATTTATACACCGCTGGAATCGTCTCGCCGAGAGGAATCGATTGGAGTAGTTATTTTTAACCTACCGATTTAAATAAGCGAGATTTTTTGTCGATTTCGAAAAATTTCAAACTTCTTTATTTATGACTTTAGGGCAATAATTTATACACCGCTGGAATCGTCTCGCCGAGAGGAATCGATTGGAGTAGTTATTTTTAACCTACCGATTTAAATAAGCGAGATTTTTTGTCGATTTCGAAAAATTTCAAACTTCTTTATTTATGACTTTAGGGCAATAATTTATACACCGCTGGAATCGTATTGCCGAGAGGAATCGATTGGAGTAGTTATTTTTAACCTACCGATTTAAATAAGCGAGATTTTTTGTCGATTTCGAAAAATTTCAAACTTCTTTATTTATGACTTTAGGGCAATAATTTATACACCGCTGGAATCGTCTCGCCGAGAGGAATCGATTGGAGTAGTTATTTTTAACCTACCGATTTAAATAAGCGAGATTTTTTGTCGATTTCGAAAAATTTCAAACTTCTTTATTTATGACTTTAGGGCAATAATTTATACACCGCTGGAATCGTATTGCCGAGAGGAATCGATTGGAGTAATTATTTTTAACCTACCGATTTAAATAAGCGAGATTTTTTGTCGATTTCGAAAAATTTCAAACTTCTTTATTTATGACTTTAGGGCAATAATTTATACACCGCTGGAATCGTCTCGCCGAGAGGAATCGATTGGAGTAGTTATTTTTAACCTACCGATTTAAATAAGCGAGATTTTTTGTCGATTTCGAAAAATTTCAAACTTCTTTATTTATGACTTTAGGGCAATAATTTATACACCGCTGGAATCGTCTCGCCGAGAGGAATCGATTGGAGTAGTTATTTTTAACCTACCGATTTAAATAAGCGAGATTTTTTGTCGATTTCGAAAAATTTCAAACTTTTTTATTTACGACTTTAGGGCGATAATTTATACACCGCTGGAATCGTCTCGCCGAGAGGAATCGATTGGAGTAGTTATTTTTAACCTACCGATTTAAATAAGCGAGATTTTTAGTCGATTTCCAAAAATTTCAAACTTTTTTATTTACGACTTTAGGGCGATAATTTATACACCGCTGGAATCGTCTCGCCGAGAGGAATCGATTGGAGTAGTTATTTTTAACCTACCGATTTAAATAAGCGAGATTTTTTGTCGATTTCGAAAAATTTCAAACTTTTTTATTTACGACTTTAGGGCAATAATTTATACACCGCTGGAATCGTATTGCCGAGAGGAATCGATTGGAGTAGTTATTTTTAACCTACCGATTTAAATAAGCGAGATTTTTTGTCGATTTCGAAAAATTTCAAACTTTTTTATTTACGACTTTAGGGCGATAATTTATACACCGCTGGAATCGTCTCGCCGAGAGGAATCGATTGGAGTAGTTATTTTTAACCTACCGATTTAAATAAGCGAGATTTTTAGTCGATTTCCAAAAATTTCAAACTTTTTTATTTACGACTTTAGGGCGATAATTTATACACCGCTGGAATCGTCTCGCCGAGAGGAATCGATTGGAGTAGTTATTTTTAACCTACCGATTTAAATAAGCGAGATTTTTAGTCGATTTCCAAAAATTTCAAACTTTTTTATTTACGACTTTAGGGCGATAATTTATACACCGCTGGAATCGTCTCGCCGAGAGGAATCGATTGGAGTAGTTATTTTTAACCTACCGATTTAAATAAGCGAGATTTTTTGTCGATTTCGAAAAAATTCAAACTTCTTTATTTACGACTTTAGGGCGATAATTTATACACCGCTGGAATCGTCTCGCCGAGAGGAATCGATTGGAGTAGTTATTTTTAACCTACCGATTTAAATAAGCGAGATTTTTTGTCGATTTCGAAAAATTTCAAACTTCTTTATTTATGACTTTAGCGCGATAATTTATACACCGCTGGAATCGTCTCGCCGAGAGGAATCGATTGGAGTAGTTATTTTTAACCTACCGATTTAAATAAGCGAGATTTTTTGTCGATTTCGAAAAATTTCAAACTTTTTTATTTACGACTTTAGGGCGATAATTTATACACCGCTGGAATCGTATTGCCGAGAGGAATCGATTGGAGTAGTTATTTTTAACCTACCGATTTAAATAAGCGAGATTTTTAGTCGATTTCGAAAAATTTTAAACTTTTTTATTTACGACTTTAGGGCGATAATTTATACACCGCTGGAATCGTCTCGCCGAGAGGAATCGATTGGAGTAGTTATTTTTAACCTACCGATTTAAATAAGCGAGATTTTTAGTCGATTTCGAAAAATTTCAAACTTTTTTATTTACGACTTTAGGGCGATAATTTATACACCGCTGGAATCGTCTCGCCGAGAGGAATCGATTGGAGTAGTTATTTTTAACCTACCGATTTAAATAAGCGAGATTTTTAGTCGATTTCCAAAAATTTCAAACTTTTTTATTTACGACTTTAGGGCGATAATTTATACACCGCTGGAATCGTCTCGCCGAGAGGAATCGATTGGAGTAGTTATTTTTAACCTACCGATTTAAATAAGCGAGATTTTTAGTCGATTTCCAAAAATTTCAAACTTTTTTATTTACGACTTTAGGGCGATAATTTATACACCGCTGGAATCGTCTCGCCGAGAGGAATCGATTGGAGTAGTTATTTTTAACCTACCGATTTAAATAAGCGAGATTTTTAGTCGATTTCCAAAAATTTCAAACTTTTTTATTTACAACTTTAGGGCAATAATTTATACACCGCTGGAATCGTATTGCCGAGAGGAATCGATTGGAGTAGTTATTTTTAACCTACCGATTTAAATAAGCGAGATTTTTTGTCGATTTCGAAAAATTTCAAACTTCTTTATTTATGACTTTAGCGCGATAATTTATACACCGCTGGAATCGTCTCGCCGAGAGGAATCGATTGGAGTAGTTATTTTTAACCTACCGATTTAAATAAGCGAGATTTTTAGTCGATTTCGAAAAATTTCAAACTTTTTTATTTACAACTTTAGGGCAATAATTTATACACCGCTGGAATCGTATTGCCGAGAGGAATCGATTGGAGTAGTTATTTTTAACCTACCGATTTAAATAAGCGAGATTTTTTGTCGATTTCGAAAAATTTCAAACTTCTTTATTTATGACTTTAGCGCGATAATTTATACACCGCTGGAATCGTCTCGCCGAGAGGAATCGATTGGAGTAGTTATTTTTAACCTACCGATTTAAATAAGCGAGATTTTTTGTCGATTTCGAAAAATTTCAAACTTTTTTATTTACGACTTTAGGGCGATAATTTATACACCGCTGGAATCGTATTGCCGAGAGGAATCGATTGGAGTAGTTATTTTTAACCTACCGATTTAAATAAGCGAGATTTTTAGTCGATTTCGAAAAATTTTAAACTTTTTTATTTACGACTTTAGGGCGATAATTTATACACCGCTGGAATCGTATTGCCGAGAGGAATCGATTGGAGTAGTTATTTTTAACCTACCGATTTAAATAAGCGAGATTTTTAGTCGATTTCGAAAAATTTTAAACTTTTTTATTTACGACTTTAGGGCGATAATTTATACACCGCTGGAATCGTCTCGCCGAGAGGAATCGATTGGAGTAGTTATTTTTAACCTACCGATTTAAATAAGCGAGATTTTTAGTCGATTTCGAAAAATTTCAAACTTTTTTATTTACGACTTTAGGGCGATAATTTATACACCGCTGGAATCGTCTCGCCGAGAGGAATCGATTGGAGTAGTTATTTTTAACCTACCGATTTAAATAAGCGAGATTTTTTGTCGATTTCGAAAAATTTCAAACTTCTTTATTTATGACTTTAGCGCGATAATTTATACACCGCTGGAATCGTCTCGCCGAGAGGAATCGATTGGAGTAGTTATTTTTAACCTACCGATTTAAATAAGCGAGATTTTTTGTCGATTTCGAAAAATTTCAAACTTCTTTATTTATGACTTTAGCGCGATAATTTATACACCGCTGGAATCGTCTCGCCGAGAGGAATCGATTGGAGTAGTTATTTTTAACCTACCGATTTAAATAAGCGAGATTTTTTGTCGATTTCGAAAAATTTCAAACTTCTTTATTTATGACTTTAGCGCGATAATTTATACACCGCTGGAATCGTCTCGCCGAGAGGAATCGATTGGAGTAGTTATTTTTAACCTACCGATTTAAATAAGCGAGATTTTTTGTCGATTTCGAAAAATTTCAAACTTTTTTATTTACGACTTTAGGGCGATAATTTATACACCGCTGGAATCGTATTGCCGAGAGGAATCGATTGGAGTAGTTATTTTTAACCTACCGATTTAAATAAGCGAGATTTTTAGTCGATTTCGAAAAATTTTAAACTTTTTTATTTACGACTTTAGGGCGATAATTTATACACCGCTGGAATCGTCTCGCCGAGAGGAATCGATTGGAGTAGTTATTTTTAACCTACCGATTTAAATAAGCGAGATTTTTAGTCGATTTCGAAAAATTTCAAACTTTTTTATTTACGACTTTAGGGCGATAATTTATACACCGCTGGAATCGTCTCGCCGAGAGGAATCGATTGGAGTAGTTATTTTTAACCTACCGATTTAAATAAGCGAGATTTTTTGTCGATTTCGAAAAATTTCAAACTTTTTTATTTACGACTTTAGGGCGATAATTTATACACCGCTGGAATCGTATTGCCGAGAGGAATCGATTGGAGTAGTTATTTTTAACCTACCGATTTAAATAAGCGAGATTTTTAGTCGATTTCGAAAAATTTTAAACTTTTTTATTTACGACTTTAGGGCGATAATTTATACACCGCTGGAATCGTCTCGCCGAGAGGAATCGATTGGAGTAGTTATTTTTAACCTACCGATTTAAATAAGCGAGATTTTTAGTCGATTTCGAAAAATTTCAAACTTTTTTATTTACGACTTTAGGGCGATAATTTATACACCGCTGGAATCGTCTCGCCGAGAGGAATCGATTGGAGTAGTTATTTTTAACCTACCGATTTAAATAAGCGAGATTTTTTGTCGATTTCGAAAAATTTCAAACTTCTTTATTTATGACTTTAGCGCGATAATTTATACACCGCTGGAATCGCCTCGCCGAGAGGAATCGATTGGAGTAGTTATTTTTAACCTACCGATTTAAATAAGCGAGATTTTTTGTCGATTTCGAAAAATTTCAAACTTTTTTATTTACGACTTTAGGGCAATAATTTATACACCGCTGGAATCGTATTGCCGAGAGGAATCGATTGGAGTAGTTATTTTTAACCTACCGATTTAAATAAGCGAGATTTTTTGTCGATTTCGAAAAATTTCAAACTTTTTTATTTACGACTTTAGGGCGATAATTTATACACCGCTGGAATCGTCTCGCCGAGAGGAATCGATTGGAGTAGTTATTTTTAACCTACCGATTTAAATAAGCGAGATTTTTAGTCGATTTCGAAAAATTTCAAACTTTTTTATTTACGACTTTAGGGCGATAATTTATACACCGCTGGAATCGTCTCGCCGAGAGGAATCGATTGGAGTAGTTATTTTTAACCTACCGATTTAAATAAGCGAGATTTTTTGTCGATTTCGAAAAATTTCAAACTTTTTTATTTACGACTTTAGGGCAATAATTTATACACCGCTGGAATCGTATTGCCGAGAGGAATCGATTGGAGTAGTTATTTTTAACCTACCGATTTAAATAAGCGAGATTTTTTGTCGATTTCGAAAAATTTCAAACTTTTTTATTTACGACTTTAGGGCGATAATTTATACACCGCTGGAATCGTCTCGCCGAGAGGAATCGATTGGAGTAGTTATTTTTAACCTACCGATTTAAATAAGCGAGATTTTTTGTCGATTTCGAAAAATTTCAAACTTTTTTATTTACGACTTTAGGGCGATAATTTATACACCGCTGGAATCGTATTGCCGAGAGGAATCGATTGGAGTAGTTATTTTTAACCTACCGATTTAAATAAGCGAGATTTTTAGTCGATTTCGAAAAATTTTAAACTTTTTTATTTACGACTTTAGGGCGATAATTTATACACCGCTGGAATCGTCTCGCCGAGAGGAATCGATTGGAGTAGTTATTTTTAACCTACCGATTTAAATAAGCGAGATTTTTAGTCGATTTCGAAAAATTTCAAACTTTTTTATTTACGACTTTAGGGCGATAATTTATACACCGCTGGAATCGTCTCGCCGAGAGGAATCGATTGGAGTAGTTATTTTTAACCTACCGATTTAAATAAGCGAGATTTTTTGTCGATTTCGAAAAATTTCAAACTTCTTTATTTACGACTTTAGGGCGATAATTTATACACCGCTGGAATCGTCTCGCCGAGAGGAATCGATTGGAGTAGTTATTTTTAACCTACCGATTTAAATAAGCGAGATTTTTTGTCGATTTCGAAAAATTTCAAACTTCTTTATTTATGACTTTAGCGCGATAATTTATACACCGCTGGAATCGTCTCGCCGAGAGGAATCGATTGGAGTAGTTATTTTTAACCTACCGATTTAAATAAGCGAGATTTTTTGTCGATTTCGAAAAATTTCAAACTTTTTTATTTACGACTTTAGGGCAATAATTTATACACCGCTGGAATCGTATTGCCGAGAGGAATCGATTGGAGTAGTTATTTTTAACCTACCGATTTAAATAAGCGAGATTTTTTGTCGATTTCGAAAAATTTCAAACTTTTTTATTTACGACTTTATTGCAATAATTTATACACCGCTGGAATCGTATTGCCGAGAGGAATCGATTGGAGTAGTTATTTTTAACCTACCGATTTAAATAAGCGAGATTTTTTGTCGATTTCGAAAAATTTCAAACTTCTTTATTTATGACTTTAGGGCAATAATTTATACACCGCTGGAATCGTCTCGCCGAGAGGAATCGATTGGAGTAGTTATTTTTAACCTACCGATTTAAATAAGCGAGATTTTTTGTCGATTTCGAAAAATTTCAAACTTCTTTATTTATGACTTTAGGGCAATAATTTATACACCGCTGGAATCGTATTGCCGAGAGGAATCGATTGGAGTAGTTATTTTTAACCTACCGATTTAAATAAGCGAGATTTTTTGTCGATTTCGAAAAATTTCAAACTTCTTTATTTATGACTTTAGGGCAATAATTTATACACCGCTGGAATCGTCTCGCCGAGAGGAATCGATTGGAGTAGTTATTTTTAACCTACCGATTTAAATAAGCGAGATTTTTTGTCGATTTCGAAAAATTTCAAACTTCTTTATTTATGACTTTAGGGCAATAATTTATACACCGCTGGAATCGTATTGCCGAGAGGAATCGATTGGAGTAGTTATTTTTAACCTACCGATTTAAATAAGCGAGATTTTTTGTCGATTTCGAAAAATTTCAAACTTCTTTATTTATGACTTTAGGGCAATAATTTATACACCGCTGGAATCGTCTCGCCGAGAGGAATCGATTGGAGTAGTTATTTTTAACCTACCGATTTAAATAAGCGAGATTTTTTGTCGATTTCGAAAAATTTCAAACTTCTTTATTTATGACTTTAGGGCAATAATTTATACACCGCTGGAATCGTCTCGCCGAGAGGAATCGATTGGAGTAGTTATTTTTAACCTACCGATTTAAATAAGCGAGATTTTTTGTCGATTTCGAAAAATTTCAAACTTCTTTATTTATGACTTTAGGGCAATAATTTATACACCGCTGGAATCGTCTCGCCGAGAGGAATCGATTGGAGTAGTTATTTTTAACCTACCGATTTAAATAAGCGAGATTTTTTGTCGATTTCGAAAAATTTCAAACTTCTTTATTTACGACTTTAGGGCAATAATTTATACACCGCTGGAATCGTCTCGCCGAGAGGAATCGATTGGAGTAGTTATTTTTAACCTACCGATTTAAATAAGCGAGATTTTTTGTCGATTTCGAAAAATTTCAAACTTCTTTATTTATGACTTTAGGGCAATAATTTATACACCCCTGGAATCGTATTGCCGAGAGGAATCGATTGGAGTAGTTATTTTTAACCTACCGATTTAAATAAGCGAGATTTTTTGTCGATTTCGAAAAATTTCAAACTTTTTTATTTACGACTTTAGGGCGATAATTTATACACCGCTGGAATCGTCTCGCCGAGAGGAATCGATTGGAGTAGTTATTTTTAACCTACCGATTTAAATAAGCGAGATTTTTTGTCGATTTCGAAAAATTTCAAACTTTTTTATTTACGACTTTAGGGCAATAATTTATACACCGCTGGAATCGTATTGCCGAGAGGAATCGATTGGAGTAGTTATTTTTAACCTACCGATTTAAATAAGCGAGATTTTTTGTCGATTTCGAAAAATTTCAAACTTTTTTATTTACGACTTTAGGGCGATAATTTATACACCGCTGGAATCGTATACCGATTTAAATAAGCGAGATTTTTAGTCGATTTCGAAAAATTTCAAACTTTTTTATTTACGACTTTAGGGCAATAATTTATACACCGCTGGAATCGTATTGCCGAGAGGAATCGATTGGAGTAGTTATTTTTAACCTACCGATTTAAATAAGCGAGATTTTTTGTCGATTTCGAAAAATTTCAAACTTCTTTATTTATGACTTTAGCGCGATAATTTATACACCGCTGGAATCGTCTCGCCGAGAGGAATCGATTGGAGTAGTTATTTTTAACCTACCGATTTAAATAAGCGAGATTTTTTGTCGATTTCGAAAAATTTCAAACTTTTTTATTTACGACTTTAGGGCGATAATTTATACACCGCTGGAATCGTCTCGCCGAGAGGAATCGATTGGAGTAGTTATTTTTAACCTACCGATTTAAATAAGCGAGATTTTTTGTCGATTTCGAAAAATTTCAAACTTTTTTATTTACGACTTTAGGGCAATAATTTATACACCGCTGGAATCGTATTGCCGAGAGGAATCGATTGGAGTAGTTATTTTTAACCTACCGATTTAAATAAGCGAGATTTTTTGTCGATTTCGAAAAATTTCAAACTTTTTTATTTACGACTTTAGGGCGATAATTTATACACCGCTGGAATCGTCTCGCCGAGAGGAATCGATTGGAGTAGTTATTTTTAACCTACCGATTTAAATAAGCGAGATTTTTTGTCGATTTCGAAAAATTTCAAACTTTTTTATTTACGACTTTAGGGCGATAATTTATACACCGCTGGAATCGTCTCGCCGAGAGGAATCGATTGGAGTAGTTATTTTTAACCTACCGATTTAAATAAGCGAGATTTTTTGTCGATTTCCAAAAATTTCAAACTTTTTTATTTACGACTTTAGGGCGATAATTTATACACCGCTGGAATCGTATACCGATTTAAATAAGCGAGATTTTTAGTCGATTTCGAAAAATTTCAAACTTTTTTATTTACGACTTTAGGGCAATAATTTATACACCGCTGGAATCGTATTGCCGAGAGGAATCGATTGGAGTAGTTATTTTTAACCTACCGATTTAAATAAGCGAGATTTTTTGTCGATTTCGAAAAATTTCAAACTTCTTTATTTATGACTTTAGCGCGATAATTTATACACCGCTGGAATCGTCTCGCCGAGAGGAATCGATTGGAGTAGTTATTTTTAACCTACCGATTTAAATAAGCGAGATTTTTTGTCGATTTCGAAAAATTTCAAACTTTTTTATTTACGACTTTAGGGCGATAATTTATACACCGCTGGAATCGTCTCGCCGAGAGGAATCGATTGGAGTAGTTATTTTTAACCTACCGATTTAAATAAGCGAGATTTTTTGTCGATTTCGAAAAATTTCAAACTTTTTTATTTACGACTTTAGGGCAATAATTTATACACCGCTGGAATCGTATTGCCGAGAGGAATCGATTGGAGTAGTTATTTTTAACCTACCGATTTAAATAAGCGAGATTTTTTGTCGATTTCGAAAAATTTCAAACTTTTTTATTTACGACTTTAGGGCGATAATTTATACACCGCTGGAATCGTCTCGCCGAGAGGAATCGATTGGAGTAGTTATTTTTAACCTACCGATTTAAATAAGCGAGATTTTTTGTCGATTTCGAAAAATTTCAAACTTTTTTATTTACGACTTTAGGGCGATAATTTATACACCGCTGGAATCGTCTCGCCGAGAGGAATCGATTGGAGTAGTTATTTTTAACCTACCGATTTAAATAAGCGAGATTTTTAGTCGATTTCCAAAAATTTCAAACTTTTTTATTTACGACTTTAGGGCGATAATTTATACACCGCTGGAATCGTCTCGCCGAGAGGAATCGATTGGAGTAGTTATTTTTAACCTACCGATTTAAATAAGCGAGATTTTTAGTCGATTTCCAAAAATTTCAAACTTTTTTATTTACGACTTTAGGGCGATAATTTATACACCGCTGGAATCGTCTCGCCGAGAGGAATCGATTGGAGTAGTTATTTTTAACCTACCGATTTAAATAAGCGAGATTTTTAGTCGATTTCCAAAAATTTCAAACTTTTTTATTTACGACTTTAGGGCGATAATTTATACACCGCTGGAATCGTCTCGCCGAGAGGAATCGATTGGAGTAGTTATTTTTAACCTACCGATTTAAATAAGCGAGATTTTTTGTCGATTTCGAAAAAATTCAAACTTCTTTATTTACGACTTTAGGGCGATAATTTATACACCGCTGGAATCGTCTCGCCGAGAGGAATCGATTGGAGTAGTTATTTTTAACCTACCGATTTAAATAAGCGAGATTTTTAGTCGATTTCGAAAAATTTCAAACTTTTTTATTTACAACTTTAGGGCAATAATTTATACACCGCTGGAATCGTATTGCCGAGAGGAATCGATTGGAGTAGTTATTTTTAACCTACCGATTTAAATAAGCGAGATTTTTTGTCGATTTCGAAAAATTTCAAACTTCTTTATTTATGACTTTAGCGCGATAATTTATACACCGCTGGAATCGTCTCGCCGAGAGGAATCGATTGGAGTAGTTATTTTTAACCTACCGATTTAAATAAGCGAGATTTTTTGTCGATTTCGAAAAATTTCAAACTTTTTTATTTACGACTTTAGGGCGATAATTTATACACCGCTGGAATCGTATTGCCGAGAGGAATCGATTGGAGTAGTTATTTTTAACCTACCGATTTAAATAAGCGAGATTTTTAGTCGATTTCGAAAAATTTTAAACTTTTTTATTTACGACTTTAGGGCGATAATTTATACACCGCTGGAATCGTCTCGCCGAGAGGAATCGATTGGAGTAGTTATTTTTAACCTACCGATTTAAATAAGCGAGATTTTTAGTCGATTTCGAAAAATTTCAAACTTTTTTATTTACGACTTTAGGGCGATAATTTATACACCGCTGGAATCGTCTCGCCGAGAGGAATCGATTGGAGTAGTTATTTTTAACCTACCGATTTAAATAAGCGAGATTTTTTGTCGATTTCGAAAAAATTCAAACTTCTTTATTTACGACTTTAGGGCGATAATTTATACACCGCTGGAATCGTCTCGCCGAGAGGAATCGATTGGAGTAGTTATTTTTAACCTACCGATTTAAATAAGCGAGATTTTTTGTCGATTTCGAAAAATTTCAAACTTTTTTATTTACGACTTTAGGGCGATAATTTATACACCGCTGGAATCGTATTGCCGAGAGGAATCGATTGGAGTAGTTATTTTTAACCTACCGATTTAAATAAGCGAGATTTTTAGTCGATTTCGAAAAATTTTAAACTTTTTTATTTACGACTTTAGGGCGATAATTTATACACCGCTGGAATCGTCTCGCCGAGAGGAATCGATTGGAGTAGTTATTTTTAACCTACCGATTTAAATAAGCGAGATTTTTAGTCGATTTCGAAAAATTTCAAACTTTTTTATTTACGACTTTAGGGCGATAATTTATACACCGCTGGAATCGTCTCGCCGAGAGGAATCGATTGGAGTAGTTATTTTTAACCTACCGATTTAAATAAGCGAGATTTTTTGTCGATTTCGAAAAAATTCAAACTTCTTTATTTACGACTTTAGGGCGATAATTTATACACCGCTGGAATCGTCTCGCCGAGAGGAATCGATTGGAGTAGTTATTTTTAACCTACCGATTTAAATAAGCGAGATTTTTAGTCGATTTCGAAAAATTTCAAACTTTTTTATTTACAACTTTAGGGCAATAATTTATACACCGCTGGAATCGTATTGCCGAGAGGAATCGATTGGAGTAGTTATTTTTAACCTACCGATTTAAATAAGCGAGATTTTTTGTCGATTTCGAAAAATTTCAAACTTCTTTATTTATGACTTTAGCGCGATAATTTATACACCGCTGGAATCGTCTCGCCGAGAGGAATCGATTGGAGTAGTTATTTTTAACCTACCGATTTAAATAAGCGAGATTTTTTGTCGATTTCGAAAAATTTCAAACTTTTTTATTTACGACTTTAGGGCGATAATTTATACACCGCTGGAATCGTATTGCCGAGAGGAATCGATTGGAGTAGTTATTTTTAACCTACCGATTTAAATAAGCGAGATTTTTAGTCGATTTCGAAAAATTTTAAACTTTTTTATTTACGACTTTAGGGCGATAATTTATACACCGCTGGAATCGTCTCGCCGAGAGGAATCGATTGGAGTAGTTATTTTTAACCTACCGATTTAAATAAGCGAGATTTTTAGTCGATTTCGAAAAATTTCAAACTTTTTTATTTACGACTTTAGGGCGATAATTTATACACCGCTGGAATCGTCTCGCCGAGAGGAATCGATTGGAGTAGTTATTTTTAACCTACCGATTTAAATAAGCGAGATTTTTTGTCGATTTCGAAAAAATTCAAACTTCTTTATTTACGACTTTAGGGCGATAATTTATACACCGCTGGAATCGTCTCGCCGAGAGGAATCGATTGGAGTAGTTATTTTTAACCTACCGATTTAAATAAGCGAGATTTTTAGTCGATTTCGAAAAATTTCAAACTTTTTTATTTACAACTTTAGGGCAATAATTTATACACCGCTGGAATCGTATTGCCGAGAGGAATCGATTGGAGTAGTTATTTTTAACCTACCGATTTAAATAAGCGAGATTTTTTGTCGATTTCGAAAAATTTCAAACTTTTTTATTTACGACTTTAGGGCGATAATTTATACACCGCTGGAATCGTATTGCCGAGAGGAATCGATTGGAGTAGTTATTTTTAACCTACCGATTTAAATAAGCGAGATTTTTAGTCGATTTCGAAAAATTTTAAACTTTTTTATTTACGACTTTAGGGCGATAATTTATACACCGCTGGAATCGTCTCGCCGAGAGGAATCGATTGGAGTAGTTATTTTTAACCTACCGATTTAAATAAGCGAGATTTTTAGTCGATTTCGAAAAATTTCAAACTTTTTTATTTACGACTTTAGGGCGATAATTTATACACCGCTGGAATCGTCTCGCCGAGAGGAATCGATTGGAGTAGTTATTTTTAACCTACCGATTTAAATAAGCGAGATTTTTTGTCGATTTCGAAAAATTTCAAACTTCTTTATTTATGACTTTAGCGCGATAATTTATACACCGCTGGAATCGTCTCGCCGAGAGGAATCGATTGGAGTAGTTATTTTTAACCTACCGATTTAAATAAGCGAGATTTTTGTCGATTTCGAAAAATTTCAAACTTTTTTATTTACGACTTTAGGGCGATAATTTATACACCGCTGGAATCGTATTGCCGAGAGGAATCGATTGGAGTAGTTATTTTTAACCTACCGATTTAAATAAGCGAGATTTTTAGTCGATTTCGAAAAATTTTAAACTTTTTTATTTACGACTTTAGGGCGATAATTTATACACCGCTGGAATCGTCTCGCCGAGAGGAATCGATTGGAGTAGTTATTTTTAACCTACCGATTTAAATAAGCGAGATTTTTAGTCGATTTCGAAAAATTTCAAACTTTTTTATTTACGACTTTAGGGCGATAATTTATACACCGCTGGAATCGTCTCGCCGAGAGGAATCGATTGGAGTAGTTATTTTTAACCTACCGATTTAAATAAGCGAGATTTTTAGTCGATTTCGAAAAATTTCAAACTTTTTTATTTACGACTTTAGGGCGATAATTTATACACCGCTGGAATCGTCTCGCCGAGAGGAATCGATTGGAGTAGTTATTTTTAACCTACCGATTTAAATAAGCGAGATTTTTTGTCGATTTCGAAAAATTTCAAACTTCTTTATTTATGACTTTAGCGCGATAATTTATACACCGCTGGAATCGTCTCGCCGAGAGGAATCGATTGGAGTAGTTATTTTTAACCTACCGATTTAAATAAGCGAGATTTTTTGTCGATTTCGAAAAATTTCAAACTTCTTTATTTATGACTTCAGCGCGATAATTTATACACCGCTGGAATCGTCTCGCCGAGAGGAATCGATTGGAGTAGTTATTTTTAACCTACCGATTTAAATAAGCGAGATTTTTTGTCGATTTCGAAAAATTTCAAACTTTTTTATTTACGACTTTAGGGCGATAATTTATACACCGCTGGAATCGTATTGCCGAGAGGAATCGATTGGAGTAGTTATTTTTAACCTACCGATTTAAATAAGCGAGATTTTTAGTCGATTTCGAAAAATTTTAAACTTTTTTATTTACGACTTTAGGGCGATAATTTATACACCGCTGGAATCGTCTCGCCGAGAGGAATCGATTGGAGTAGTTATTTTTAACCTACCGATTTAAATAAGCGAGATTTTTAGTCGATTTCGAAAAATTTCAAACTTTTTTATTTACGACTTTAGGGCGATAATTTATACACCGCTGGAATCGTCTCGCCGAGAGGAATCGATTGGAGTAGTTATTTTTAACCTACCGATTTAAATAAGCGAGATTTTTTGTCGATTTCGAAAAATTTCAAACTTCTTTATTTATGACTTTAGCGCGATAATTTATACACCGCTGGAATCGTCTCGCCGAGAGGAATCGATTGGAGTAGTTATTTTTAACCTACCGATTTAAATAAGCGAGATTTTTTGTCGATTTCGAAAAATTTCAAACTTTTTTATTTACGACTTTAGGGCAATAATTTATACACCGCTGGAATCGTATTGCCGAGAGGAATCGATTGGAGTAGTTATTTTTAACCTACCGATTTAAATAAGCGAGATTTTTTGTCGATTTCGAAAAATTTCAAACTTTTTTATTTACGACTTTAGGGCGATAATTTATACACCGCTGGAATCGTCTCGCCGAGAGGAATCGATTGGAGTAGTTATTTTTAACCTACCGATTTAAATAAGCGAGATTTTTAGTCGATTTCGAAAAATTTCAAACTTTTTTATTTACGACTTTAGGGCGATAATTTATACACCGCTGGAATCGTCTCGCCGAGAGGAATCGATTGGAGTAGTTATTTTTAACCTACCGATTTAAATAAGCGAGATTTTTTGTCGATTTCGAAAAATTTCAAACTTTTTTATTTACGACTTTAGGGCAATAATTTATACACCGCTGGAATCGTATTGCCGAGAGGAATCGATTGGAGTAGTTATTTTTAACCTACCGATTTAAATAAGCGAGATTTTTTGTCGATTTCGAAAAATTTCAAACTTTTTTATTTACGACTTTAGGGCGATAATTTATACACCGCTGGAATCGTCTCGCCGAGAGGAATCGATTGGAGTAGTTATTTTTAACCTACCGATTTAAATAAGCGAGATTTTTTGTCGATTTCGAAAAATTTCAAACTTTTTTATTTACGACTTTAGGGCGATAATTTATACACCGCTGGAATCGTATTGCCGAGAGGAATCGATTGGAGTAGTTATTTTTAACCTACCGATTTAAATAAGCGAGATTTTTAGTCGATTTCGAAAAATTTTAAACTTTTTTATTTACGACTTTAGGGCGATAATTTATACACCGCTGGAATCGTCTCGCCGAGAGGAATCGATTGGAGTAGTTATTTTTAACCTACCGATTTAAATAAGCGAGATTTTTAGTCGATTTCGAAAAATTTCAAACTTTTTTATTTACGACTTTAGGGCGATAATTTATACACCGCTGGAATCGTCTCGCCGAGAGGAATCGATTGGAGTAGTTATTTTTAACCTACCGATTTAAATAAGCGAGATTTTTTGTCGATTTCGAAAAATTTCAAACTTCTTTATTTACGACTTTAGCGCGATAATTTATACACCGCTGGAATCGTCTCGCCGAGAGGAATCGATTGGAGTAGTTATTTTTAACCTACCGATTTAAATAAGCGAGATTTTTTGTCGATTTCGAAAAATTTCAAACTTTTTTATTTACGACTTTAGGGCAATAATTTATACACCGCTGGAATCGTATTGCCGAGAGGAATCGATTGGAGTAGTTATTTTTAACCTACCGATTTAAATAAGCGAGATTTTTTGTCGATTTCGAAAAATTTCAAACTTTTTTATTTACGACTTTATTGCAATAATTTATACACCGCTGGAATCGTATTGCCGAGAGGAATCGATTGGAGTAGTTATTTTTAACCTGTTAACGGTGGACGCGGAAGACGTCCTGGTGACGGACTGGCAAGGAAGTAGCACCGGCGGTACTTTCTGGAACCAACACGCACTGGAGGCGGCACAGGGGTCCCTGGCGAGGCGCACCATCGATTAGCAGCCGCAGGCTTCGATTAAACAGTTTCCCGTTGGTGATACTTGCTTGAGCTTCCACGCCACGTCAACGTATGGGCACCGGCTAGCTGTGAAACAGAGTAAAAGAACAAGAGAAAGTGTGTGTAAATTAAAACATGGGGCCGGAGAAGAAGAAAATATATTACAACAGAATAGACAGAAAATAGACATAGAAAAAATATACAATATATACAAGAGCAAGAGGCTTGAATCGGCGGAGCCGACCAGGCTAACCACCGCTGCTGATTGCAGACGACTGGTAAAGAGCGATGGTCGGGCCTGGTTTTATATGGTGATCTCAGGTACCGCTGCTTTGTTCTTGTCACGTAGGCACGGTAATTCTTGGAACAGGTAATTATCCTCGTTCGCCGAAAAAGGGTCCGATTTATTGTTCGGCACTGGCAGCTGCACATTTTGGAAAATTATCTCGTTTGGATTATTTCAATAATGCGGAATTTATGCAAATTATTATTAGGAGCAATGGGTAGCTCGTAAAATGGATTAAAATATAATTACGCATTTGTTACCACGTTCAGGTAAACTGAAAGCCGGTAACAAACGGCCCCGGAAAACGAGATAATTTTGAAAAAGACATGAAATGAAAATAATAGCTGCCAGTGGACGTCTTCGGTGTTGTTGTCGATTGGTGATAAACAGCACTGCACCCGATGACGCTGCAGACCCTTCCGTGGTTGAGATGCAGGGAGATTCGGATATCCTACATCGGATCTGGCGTCGTGGTAGGCAACACTGGCTTTGTGTGGAGATCCTCCCGAAATTAAGGTGTGAGGGGATTCGGTCGTCCCACACCGGATCTCGGCATCCCTGGATGGTTTGTGGCATCCTTGAGGGCTGCGACGTCTGGTCCGGCCGGGGATGGGCTGTCATCCTGGGTGCACTGGCACGGCGCGAACCAAGACGCTGGTGAACCAGTCCATTGTGGCGGCCACGGCATCGAGCGCGGGGCGGCTGGAGCTGGTGTGTCGTCAGTCAATCCGTCGGAGCTGCCGGTGTTGTGGTGAAGCACGAGGCGGCTGGATTGAAGCTGACGGTGGTGGTTGTAGCCAGTGTGCTGAAGGTTGAATCGGGTTGACGTAATTTTCAGTGAAACCTGGTGGTCTGCCTCTTGCCCTGCGAATACTGGAAGGCGGCCCCGGGTGACTCGGAATCACGGTTAATTTACAAAACATGAAAATTATTCAAAGAAATTAGAGCATGAGTCAGGGGGTGAGTTTTACTCGGCCCCACGTTGGGCGCCAAATGTTAACGGTGGACGCGGAAGACGTCCTGGTGACGGACTGGCAAGGAAGTAGCACCGGCGGTACTTTCTGGAACCAACACGCACTGGAGGCGGCACAGGGGTCCCTGGCGAGGCGCACCATCGATTAGCAGCCGCAGGCTTCGATTAAACAGTTTCCCGTTGGTGATACTTGCTTGAGCTTCCACGCCACGTCAACGTATGGGCACCGGCTAGCTGTGAAACAGAGTAAAAGAACAAGAGAAAGTGTGTGTAAATTAAAACATGGGGCCGGAGAAGAAGAAAATATATTACAACAGAATAGACAGAAAATAGACATAGAAAAAATATACAATATATACAAGAGCAAGAGGCTTGAATCGGCGGAGCCGACCAGGCTAACCACCGCTGCTGATTGCAGACGACTGGTAAAGAGCGATGGTCGGGCCTGGTTTTATATGGTGATCTCAGGTACCGCTGCTTTGTTCTTGTCACGTAGGCACGGTAATTCTTGGAACAGGTAATTATCCTCGTTCGCCGAAAAAGGGTCCGATTTATTGTTCGGCACTGGCAGCTGCACATTTTGGAAAATTATCTCGTTTGGATTATTTCAATAATGCGGAATTTATGCAAATTATTATTAGGAGCAATGGGTAGCTCGTAAAATGGATTAAAATATAATTACGCATTTGTTACCACGTTCAGGTAAACTGAAAGCCGGTAACAAACCTACCGATTTAAATAAGCGAGATTTTTTGTCGATTTCGAAAAATTTCAAACTCCTTTATTTATGACTTTAGCGCGATAATTTATACACCGCTGGAATCGTCTCGCCGAGAGGAATCGATTGGAGTAGTTATTTTTAACCTACCGATTTAAATAAGCGAGATTTTTTGTCGATTTCGAAAAATTTCAAACTTTTTTATTTACGACTTTAGGGCGATAATTTATACACCGCTGGAATCGTCTCGCCGAGAGGAATCGATTGGAGTAGTTATTTTTAACCTACCGATTTAAATAAGCGAGATTTTTTGTCGATTTCGAAAAATTTCAAACTTCTTTATTTATGACTTTAGCGCGATAATTTATACACCGCTGGAATCGTCTCGCCGAGAGGAATCGATTGGAGTAGTTATTTTTAACCTACCGATTTAAATAAGCGAGATTTTTTGTCGATTTCGAAAAATTTCAAACTTTTTTATTTACGACTTTAGGGCAATAATTTATACACCGCTGGAATCGTATTGCCGAGAGGAATCGATTGGAGTAGTTATTTTTAACCTACCGATTTAAATAAGCGAGATTTTTTGTCGATTTCGAAAAATTTCAAACTTTTTTATTTACGACTTTAGGGCGATAATTTATACACCGCTGGAATCGTCTCGCCGAGAGGAATCGATTGGAGTAGTTATTTTTAACCTACCGATTTAAATAAGCGAGATTTTTTGTCGATTTCGAAAAATTTCAAACTTTTTTATTTACGACTTTAGGGCAATAATTTATACACCGCTGGAATCGTATTGCCGAGAGGAATCGATTGGAGTAGTTATTTTTAACCTACCGATTTAAATAAGCGAGATTTTTTGTCGATTTCGAAAAATTTCAAACTTTTTTATTTACGACTTTAGGGCGATAATTTATACACCGCTGGAATCGTCTCGCCGAGAGGAATCGATTGGAGTAGTTATTTTTAACCTACCGATTTAAATAAGCGAGATTTTTTGTCGATTTCGAAAAATTTCAAACTTTTTTATTTACGACTTTAGGGCGATAATTTATACACCGCTGGAATCGTATTGCCGAGAGGAATCGATTGGAGTAGTTATTTTTAACCTACCGATTTAAATAAGCGAGATTTTTAGTCGATTTCGAAAAATTTTAAACTTTTTTATTTACGACTTTAGGGCGATAATTTATACACCGCTGGAATCGTCTCGCCGAGAGGAATCGATTGGAGTAGTTATTTTTAACCTACCGATTTAAATAAGCGAGATTTTTAGTCGATTTCGAAAAATTTCAAACTTTTTTATTTACGACTTTAGGGCGATAATTTATACACCGCTGGAATCGTCTCGCCGAGAGGAATCGATTGGAGTAGTTATTTTTAACCTACCGATTTAAATAAGCGAGATTTTTTGTCGATTTCGAAAAATTTCAAACTTCTTTATTTACGACTTTAGGGCGATAATTTATACACCGCTGGAATCGTCTCGCCGAGAGGAATCGATTGGAGTAGTTATTTTTAACCTACCGATTTAAATAAGCGAGATTTTTTGTCGATTTCGAAAAATTTCAAACTTCTTTATTTATGACTTTAGCGCGATAATTTATACACCGCTGGAATCGTCTCGCCGAGAGGAATCGATTGGAGTAGTTATTTTTAACCTACCGATTTAAATAAGCGAGATTTTTTGTCGATTTCGAAAAATTTCAAACTTTTTTATTTACGACTTTAGGGCAATAATTTATACACCGCTGGAATCGTATTGCCGAGAGGAATCGATTGGAGTAGTTATTTTTAACCTACCGATTTAAATAAGCGAGATTTTTTGTCGATTTCGAAAAATTTCAAACTTTTTTATTTACGACTTTATTGCAATAATTTATACACCGCTGGAATCGTATTGCCGAGAGGAATCGATTGGAGTAGTTATTTTTAACCTACCGATTTAAATAAGCGAGATTTTTTGTCGATTTCGAAAAATTTCAAACTCCTTTATTTATGACTTTAGCGCGATAATTTATACACCGCTGGAATCGTCTCGCCGAGAGGAATCGATTGGAGTAGTTATTTTTAACCTACCGATTTAAATAAGCGAGATTTTTTGTCGATTTCGAAAAATTTCAAACTTTTTTATTTACGACTTTAGGGCGATAATTTATACACCGCTGGAATCGTATTGCCGAGAGGAATCGATTGGAGTAGTTATTTTTAACCTACCGATTTAAATAAGCGAGATTTTTAGTCGATTTCGAAAAATTTTAAACTTTTTTATTTACGACTTTAGGGCGATAATTTATACACCGCTGGAATCGTCTCGCCGAGAGGAATCGATTGGAGTAGTTATTTTTAACCTACCGATTTAAATAAGCGAGATTTTTAGTCGATTTCGAAAAATTTCAAACTTTTTTATTTACGACTTTAGGGCGATAATTTATACACCGCTGGAATCGTCTCGCCGAGAGGAATCGATTGGAGTAGTTATTTTTAACCTACCGATTTAAATAAGCGAGATTTTTTGTCGATTTCGAAAAATTTCAAACTTCTTTATTTATGACTTTAGCGCGATAATTTATACACCGCTGGAATCGTCTCGCCGAGAGGAATCGATTGGAGTAGTTATTTTTAACCTACCGATTTAAATAAGCGAGATTTTTTGTCGATTTCGAAAAATTTCAAACTTTTTTATTTACGACTTTAGGGCAATAATTTATACACCGCTGGAATCGTATTGCCGAGAGGAATCGATTGGAGTAGTTATTTTTAACCTACCGATTTAAATAAGCGAGATTTTTTGTCGATTTCGAAAAATTTCAAACTTTTTTATTTACGACTTTAGGGCGATAATTTATACACCGCTGGAATCGTCTCGCCGAGAGGAATCGATTGGAGTAGTTATTTTTAACCTACCGATTTAAATAAGCGAGATTTTTTGTCGATTTCGAAAAATTTCAAACTTTTTTATTTACGACTTTAGGGCGATAATTTATACACCGCTGGAATCGTATTGCCGAGAGGAATCGATTGGAGTAGTTATTTTTAACCTACCGATTTAAATAAGCGAGATTTTTAGTCGATTTCGAAAAATTTTAAACTTTTTTATTTACGACTTTAGGGCGATAATTTATACACCGCTGGAATCGTCTCGCCGAGAGGAATCGATTGGAGTAGTTATTTTTAACCTACCGATTTAAATAAGCGAGATTTTTAGTCGATTTCGAAAAATTTCAAACTTTTTTATTTACGACTTTAGGGCGATAATTTATACACCGCTGGAATCGTCTCGCCGAGAGGAATCGATTGGAGTAGTTATTTTTAACCTACCGATTTAAATAAGCGAGATTTTTTGTCGATTTCGAAAAATTTCAAACTTCTTTATTTACGACTTTAGGGCGATAATTTATACACCGCTGGAATCGTCTCGCCGAGAGGAATCGATTGGAGTAGTTATTTTTAACCTACCGATTTAAATAAGCGAGATTTTTTGTCGATTTCGAAAAATTTCAAACTTCTTTATTTATGACTTTAGCGCGATAATTTATACACCGCTGGAATCGTCTCGCCGAGAGGAATCGATTGGAGTAGTTATTTTTAACCTACCGATTTAAATAAGCGAGATTTTTTGTCGATTTCGAAAAATTTCAAACTTTTTTATTTACGACTTTAGGGCAATAATTTATACACCGCTGGAATCGTATTGCCGAGAGGAATCGATTGGAGTAGTTATTTTTAACCTACCGATTTAAATAAGCGAGATTTTTTGTCGATTTCGAAAAATTTCAAACTTTTTTATTTACGACTTTATTGCAATAATTTATACACCGCTGGAATCGTATTGCCGAGAGGAATCGATTGGAGTAGTTATTTTTAACCTACCGATTTAAATAAGCGAGATTTTTTGTCGATTTCGAAAAATTTCAAACTCCTTTATTTATGACTTTAGCGCGATAATTTATACACCGCTGGAATCGTCTCGCCGAGAGGAATCGATTGGAGTAGTTATTTTTAACCTACCGATTTAAATAAGCGAGATTTTTTGTCGATTTCGAAAAATTTCAAACTTTTTTATTTACGACTTTAGGGCGATAATTTATACACCGCTGGAATCGTATTGCCGAGAGGAATCGATTGGAGTAGTTATTTTTAACCTACCGATTTAAATAAGCGAGATTTTTAGTCGATTTCGAAAAATTTTAAACTTTTTTATTTACGACTTTAGGGCGATAATTTATACACCGCTGGAATCGTCTCGCCGAGAGGAATCGATTGGAGTAGTTATTTTTAACCTACCGATTTAAATAAGCGAGATTTTTAGTCGATTTCGAAAAATTTCAAACTTTTTTATTTACGACTTTAGGGCGATAATTTATACACCGCTGGAATCGTCTCGCCGAGAGGAATCGATTGGAGTAGTTATTTTTAACCTACCGATTTAAATAAGCGAGATTTTTTGTCGATTTCGAAAAATTTCAAACTTCTTTATTTATGACTTTAGCGCGATAATTTATACACCGCTGGAATCGTCTCGCCGAGAGGAATCGATTGGAGTAGTTATTTTTAACCTACCGATTTAAATAAGCGAGATTTTTTGTCGATTTCGAAAAATTTCAAACTTTTTTATTTACGACTTTAGGGCAATAATTTATACACCGCTGGAATCGTATTGCCGAGAGGAATCGATTGGAGTAGTTATTTTTAACCTACCGATTTAAATAAGCGAGATTTTTTGTCGATTTCGAAAAATTTCAAACTTTTTTATTTACGACTTTAGGGCAATAATTTATACACCGCTGGAATCGTATTGCCGAGAGGAATCGATTGGAGTAGTTATTTTTAACCTACCGATTTAAATAAGCGAGATTTTTTGTCGATTTCGAAAAATTTCAAACTTTTTTATTTACGACTTTAGGGCGATAATTTATACACCGCTGGAATCGTCTCGCCGAGAGGAATCGATTGGAGTAGTTATTTTTAACCTACCGATTTAAATAAGCGAGATTTTTTGTCGATTTCGAAAAATTTCAAACTTTTTTATTTACGACTTTAGGGCGATAATTTATACACCGCTGGAATCGTATTGCCGAGAGGAATCGATTGGAGTAGTTATTTTTAACCTACCGATTTAAATAAGCGAGATTTTTAGTCGATTTCGAAAAATTTTAAACTTTTTTATTTACGACTTTAGGGCGATAATTTATACACCGCTGGAATCGTCTCGCCGAGAGGAATCGATGGAGTAGTTATTTTTAACCTACCGATTTAAATAAGCGAGATTTTTAGTCGATTTCGAAAAATTTCAAACTTCTTTATTTATGACTTTAGCGCGATAATTTATACACCGCTGGAATCGTCTCGCCGAGAGGAATCGATTGGAGTAGTTATTTTTAACCTACCGATTTAAATAAGCGAGATTTTTTGTCGATTTCGAAAAATTTCAAACTTTTTTATTTACGACTTTAGGGCAATAATTTATACACCGCTGGAATCGTATTGCCGAGAGGAATCGATTGGAGTAGTTATTTTTAACCTACCGATTTAAATAAGCGAGATTTTTTGTCGATTTCGAAAAATTTCAAACTTTTTTATTTACGACTTTATTGCAATAATTTATACACCGCTGGAATCGTATTGCCGAGAGGAATCGATTGGAGTAGTTATTTTTAACCTACCGATTTAAATAAGCGAGATTTTTTGTCGATTTCGAAAAATTTCAAACTTCTTTATTTATGACTTTAGCGCGATAATTTATACACCGCTGGAATCGTCTCGCCGAGAGGAATCGATTGGAGTAGTTATTTTTAACCTACCGATTTAAATAAGCGAGATTTTTTGTCGATTTCGAAAAATTTCAAACTTTTTTATTTACGACTTTAGGGCGATAATTTATACACCGCTGGAATCGTATTGCCGAGAGGAATCGATTGGAGTAGTTATTTTTAACCTACCGATTTAAATAAGCGAGATTTTTTGTCGATTTCGAAAAATTTCAAACTTTTTTATTTACGACTTTAGGGCGATAATTTATACACCGCTGGAATCGTCTCGCCGAGAGGAATCGATTGGAGTAGTTATTTTTAACCTACCGATTTAAATAAGCGAGATTTTTAGTCGATTTCGAAAAATTTCAAACTTTTTTATTTACGACTTTAGGGCGATAATTTATACACCGCTGGAATCGTCTCGCCGAGAGGAATCGATTGGAGTAGTTATTTTTAACCTACCGATTTAAATAAGCGAGATTTTTTGTCGATTTCGAAAAATTTCAAACTTTTTTATTTACGACTTTAGGGCAATAATTTATACACCGCTGGAATCGTATTGCCGAGAGGAATCGATTGGAGTAGTTATTTTTAACCTACCGATTTAAATAAGCGAGATTTTTTGTCGATTTCGAAAAATTTCAAACTTTTTTATTTACGACTTTAGGGCGATAATTTATACACCGCTGGAATCGTCTCGCCGAGAGGAATCGATTGGAGTAGTTATTTTTAACCTACCGATTTAAATAAGCGAGATTTTTTGTCGATTTCGAAAAATTTCAAACTTTTTTATTTACGACTTTAGGGCGATAATTTATACACCGCTGGAATCGTATTGCCGAGAGGAATCGATTGGAGTAGTTATTTTTAACCTACCGATTTAAATAAGCGAGATTTTTAGTCGATTTCGAAAAATTTTAAACTTTTTTATTTACGACTTTAGGGCGATAATTTATACACCGCTGGAATCGTCTCGCCGAGAGGAATCGATTGGAGTAGTTATTTTTAACCTACCGATTTAAATAAGCGAGATTTTTAGTCGATTTCGAAAAATTTCAAACTTTTTTATTTACGACTTTAGGGCGATAATTTATACACCGCTGGAATCGTCTCGCCGAGAGGAATCGATTGGAGTAGTTATTTTTAACCTACCGATTTAAATAAGCGAGATTTTTTGTCGATTTCGAAAAATTTCAAACTTCTTTATTTACGACTTTAGGGCGATAATTTATACACCGCTGGAATCGTCTCGCCGAGAGGAATCGATTGGAGTAGTTATTTTTAACCTACCGATTTAAATAAGCGAGATTTTTTGTCGATTTCGAAAAATTTCAAACTTCTTTATTTATGACTTTAGCGCGATAATTTATACACCGCTGGAATCGTCTCGCCGAGAGGAATCGATTGGAGTAGTTATTTTTAACCTACCGATTTAAATAAGCGAGATTTTTTGTCGATTTCGAAAAATTTCAAACTTTTTTATTTACGACTTTAGGGCAATAATTTATACACCGCTGGAATCGTATTGCCGAGAGGAATCGATTGGAGTAGTTATTTTTAACCTACCGATTTAAATAAGCGAGATTTTTTGTCGATTTCGAAAAATTTCAAACTTTTTTATTTACGACTTTATTGCAATAATTTATACACCGCTGGAATCGTATTGCCGAGAGGAATCGATTGGAGTAGTTATTTTTAACCTACCGATTTAAATAAGCGAGATTTTTTGTCGATTTCGAAAAATTTCAAACTTCTTTATTTACGACTTTGGGGCGATAATTTATACACCGCTGGAATAGATTGGAGTAGTTATTTTCAACTTCACTGTCACCCTGTCACCCGGTTAGACTGTCACCCGGTTACACTGTCACCCCGTCAACAGGTTACACTGTCACCCGGTTACACTGTCACCCTGTCACCCCGTCAACAGGTTACACTGTCACCCGGTTACACTGTCACCCTGTTAGCCTGTCACCCCGTCAACCTGACACCCTGTCACCCCGCCAACCTGTCACCCTGTCAACATGTCACTCCGTCACTCTGTTACCCCGTCACCCTGTCAACCTGTCACCCTTTCTCAACTACCCACTGTTATTTGTTATCTGGAATTTTTCGATTTCTAATTTGTTAATTATGATTATATCAAAATTTTAACTTTTTAAATTTTTATAGAAAATACTTTTTTAATGTTTAGAACGAGTCATTAGTAATACAGTGCACGCCGCTTAATGTGATCACAACGAGACACGGGGTTTTTGATAACAATAACCGATTGATAATAATAGCCGAAAAAACAAAACTTTATTTTAATTAAAAATATATAACGTTACAAACTATAATAACGTAACATAAACTCTTAAAAAATATTACTACACACAATATGTATTTCATTTAAATTTGAAACAAAATAAAAAACAAATTTATATTTAAAAAAAACTCATCCAGCGTTGTTTGTCTCTGATTTTCGCGGAGCAAGTTATTAACGAAAATTTCATAGTAGTAATGCGTCTGATAATCAGATGACCTGTGCTGCACACCACGTAGCAAAACCTCTAGCGCTTTTCTCATTTCGCTAATTGTTGGGGATTGCATTGTTTTTATATCTACATCTTCCTCTGACTCTTGATTTTCAATTGATGATTGATTGATTGCTCATGACAAAAACATTTCTAAGAAAAAAATGATAACATAAACCGAAATCATGATTACTATAAACGAAAATTTTTGTATGTAGTATTACACGTCCGGCCCGTTCTTCGCAAAAGTGATAACAATATCCGATTGATAACATTATCCGTGATTCTAATAAGCGGCGTCCATTGTATAAAAAAGGTCATCTGTTACCTGTCATTTGACATTTTGACACTTCTGATCTGATAGCTGTAATCTGTTATTAGTTATTGTAATTTTTGTACCTACTAGTATGTGACAATGTCATTTATCAACTGTAATTAGTCAACACATAGTATTCTTATTTAGAGTTTAAATGAAAATTTTCTTATTTTTAAAAATTAATCGGTCTTCTTAATAGGTCTCCTTTAAACTCTTATCTGCCACCTGTCAACTATCAATTTATCTAAAAAAATGTCAAATATTAAGTGTTTAGTGATATGGGAGATCTATTTACTGTCAAATATTATTTTTCAGATGACATCTGTTATTTATCAAGTAGGGTGATTGTATGTGTTGTTGGTCCGTATTTGCAACACCGTCTTATACTACAGGCCTGGAAACTAAAATCGTGATGTCACAGCGGAGGGCCAACGATCATCGCGTCGCACATGTGATCGACAATAAAATTTAAAATATACATTCATTATTTAACTAAATACAATATATGTATATTCTAGTTAGAATTAATGAATATAATAAAGTATGACAATATAAAGGGTATCAAATTGAAAATAAGAATTAAATAATGTACAAATAAACTTTATTTCTCACATATATATTTGCTTTATTTCATACAAATTGTTTTATTTATTTTATAATAGAAGAGAATTTTAAATATATAATGAACTAAACATAATTAAATGTACTTTGTGAGTGAATATGGTAAAAATAATGGAACATTCGGTACAGTTTTATTATAAAATCGAATTTAAATACAAATAAAAACCTTTTCTAAATTAAATAAAAATTGAAATAATAAATTAGATACATTTCATTTTTAAATAGTAAACAAAGTTTCATCCTAAATAAAAAAATGAATGTTATAACAATAATTTAGTTTTTGAATATATTTAAGTGTAACCATAAATTATAGCAAAGTTGAAATCTTCCTTTTGGTTGTCAATTTTTTATGAACAAAATCATTTTTGGTTTTAACATAATTATTTAATAACATTTGTAGCAGCTTTAACAATTAAATATAAAGTATCATTATGATTGTGACCTTTTATACAACTGAAATAAGTAAGCAAAAATCACATTTTATTATTTCTTGCATAGATCAATTACTACATCCTTTTGTGAATAAGTATTTAAAAATACTTCTTCGTACTTCTCTGATGTTAAACAATCAACAGTTATATATGTAAGCATAACAGCATCTGAATTGGGAAATTGAAGATTTTTAATGAAATTATAATTTTGTCAAAAACATCAGCATTTAACTTCTGATCTAATATTAAATACTTTTGGCAAATATTACATTTAAAATTTTTCATTGCAGGTCTAGCACAATAACCTGCAATGCAATATATTTAAGATGTCTTTCAAACTATTATAACTATTATAATTTGCATTGTCCTTTGTATAATGAAAGTTCTAATTCTGTATTAATTACAGCAAATGATTTCAAAATTGGCACAGATGAATTGTCCAATAAAGCAAATTTAACAGTAGAAGTTGTTTTAATAACAGTCCACTCAAGAGGTATAGGAATATTTTCCAAACACACTAATAATTGTTCAAATGTAGAAAAGGTTCTTTGTTTTTCAAATTCACATTTAGAACGCACACTTTCTTTAATGACATTGTTTAAATTATTATTGTTGATTCGTTGTCTATGTTCTTCAGCACTTTCTATCATGGTTGGTGTTGAAGATAATTTGGATTTTGATTTTTAAGTCGAGGTATCTATAGTGGCATACTGAATTAATTCCCCGTAGCACTATCAAACCATTCAGCTTCGGCTTTAAAGTAGTGTTCAAATACCTTAAAAAAAACATTCATTATTAGCAACATATTTTACAACTATTGTAATTAATTATTAACATTGTATTTATATAATAAATTGGCAAGTATGCTTAAATTGTTTGCATAACTGATTAGTTGAGGCTGTTAGTTGTTGAAAGTTCATATTCTAATCACTTTCGTAAATGAAATACGATAACACTGTCAAATATTTATTTTGCTGAAATGATCATTTCTTCGCCTAAAGAAGACACAGTGTGTCGAAACAATTGTCGCGAACAGCAAAATAAATATTTGAAAGTGTTATTGTATTTCATTTACGAAAATTTACCAAAGTGATTAATTGTTTGCATTAAATTTGAGGTTATGTTTTTTCGTGCACTAATTTAACGACTAATTGATATTAATTAATATATATGTACCACAAGTTTAATGTAGTATGATATATTATTACATTGATAGTTGAGTTTAAACTTACCTTTGAGTATTTAGTTGGCCGAAAATCGGCCCTAAGAATTGCTCTTCGATGCATAGCGTTCATCTTCGTTTTTGGGAAACGAAAACACACTAACATGTTGCCCACCACTGTAGTTACCCCTACAGTTAGGAACACAACACTTTATTACCATTTTCATACGGTTTTAAATCGAATTTTCCAAGTAATAAGGGAGCGAAACAGCAAGCACCTTAAAAATATATGAATGTTTTCGTTGTCTCTCACTTGGCAGGCCGAAAAGATGGCCCTCCTCTGTGACGTCACAGGCAGAGCGAGCGTTCAGTTGCGTCGTTGATTGAAATATTTTAATCAACAGTTGCGTTCAGTTTCCTGGCCTGTAGTGTAAAGGAGACCCTACACGGTCAATAATACTGTCATTATTGTAAAATAATGACAGTACTATAGATCGTGTAGTCTTAATACTGATGGAGTGATGAGAATCACAGACTACTACCCATAATTATATTAGTGTACTGTGGATGAGAATATTGAATATACAAAATATATCGGGTGTCCAACAATTATTGCAGTCCCGGGTGGCGTTGGAATAAAAAACGTAGGTCGATTCTTACATGTTGCAAATAAATGAACTGACATTTTAATTGTCAAACGTAATTTAAATGTGCATTAAAAATGTCAGATTATAAAAATTTTACAAAACTTTTTAAATAAAAGTTAAAGGGAATTAAAAACTGAACAAGTTTTATTAAATATATTTTCATTGAAACTTACCAGAAAAAAAAAAAATTGAAAATTTTGACATTTTTTGTCAATTGCTATAAACTGTTGGAGTTACATGAAATTTATATAACAAATAATTATAGAGAATTAAAAAGTGAATAAATTTTTAAGAAAAGACGTTTTGTGTAAATCTCATAGTATTCGAGAAAAATATAGGAAAAGTACCATGATGGCCGCATAACCATTTTCAAGGGCTGAGACATAACTCCGAAAAAGTGGAATGAGGCGGTTATAAAAAGGATGTTTTTTAACTATTTATTTAATAGCCCGCCGGCATTAAATGCCTTTGTGCGGCATCGCCGCCAAGTCGTAAAGCTGTCTACGGGCGAAAGCCGGCACGCGCCGTGTGCACACTCGGCGGCATCGGGTAGCCGCTCTTTTTCTATATAATCGAAATTATATTTTCGTTTGTTACTACCTTATTATATTGAATTACAAATATTATTAAATAATATAGTTCAAATGTATGTGAATTAATTAAAATATATAGTCTATTTACATTAATTTAATGTAGAATTTTAATTGCATATTTTATAGAATATATTAAACGTATATGTGATTAGTAATAATAACAATAATAATATCTTTATATTAAGGTTAGATTAGGTCAGGTTAGGTTAGGTTAGGGTTAAGTTAAGGTGCATTTTTGTAGCAAGCGAAATAAGTTGTTTCGCCAACTACACGATTTTTCAAATAAATGAAATTTTCATAAACATAATAACTTTTACAAGAATCTTTTATAACATCCATGTTTAAACAACGAATATTACAAAATAAGTGAATAACTTAATACAGTTCATTTATTTTCCACTAACAGATTGTTTCTCACGTACCGGATTCCTACGCGTTCCTCTACTACCGCTCTGTCGGCGTTTTAGGGACGGTCGTAAATCACGGTAATTTATGCTAGCAAAAAACATCCTTTTTATAACCGCCTCATTCCACTTTTTCGGAGTTTTGGCATAGACCCCATTTTCATGGTGATTGGCATTTCGGTCCCATATTACTTGGAAAATTCGATTTAAAACCGTACGAGAATGGTGATAGTGTTGTGAGAATGGTGATAGTAGTGTATTTCTAGGGTTCCTAACCATAGGGGTAACTACAATGGTGGGCAACGTGTTAGTGGGCAACTAAATACACAAAGGTAAGTTCAAACTCAACTATCAATGTAATAATATATCATATTACATTAAACTTGTAGTACATATATATTAATTAATATCAATTAGTCGTTAAATTAGTGAAGGAAAAAACATAACCTCAAATTTAATGCAAACAATTACTTTGGTAAATTTTCGTAAATGAAATACGATAACACTTTCAAATATTTATTTTTTGTTTGCGACAATTGTTTCGAGACACTGTGTCTTCTTCAGGCGAAGAAATGATCATTTCAGGAAAATAAATATTTGAAAATGTTATCGTTTCGTAACAGCCTCGACTATTCAGTTATGCAAACAATTAAAGCATACTTGCTAATTTAGTATATAAATATAATGTTAATTCGTGAACTCCGCCTTCAAGGTCTATGCTCAAAATTTTAAAGTGATTTATTGTATTTATGTTTGTATTTTATGTATATTTTTTTAATAGATCTTGTGAAGCAAATAAACTAAACTAAACTAATTACAATAGTTGTAAAATATGTTGCTAATTATGAATGTTTTTTAAGGTATTTGAACAATAATTTAAAGCCGATGAAATTGAAAGACGTACTGAATGGTGCTACGGAGAAGATATTCAGTATGCCACTACAGATACCTCGATTTAGAAATTGTGCCAAACTATCAATATTTCCAAATCGTGCCAGCTATTTAATATCTTCAACACCAACCATAAGAGAAAGTGCTGAAGAACGAAGCCAACTAATCGACAATAATAATTTAAATAGTGCCATTAATGAAACTGTGCTTTCTAAATGTGAAAATAAAAAGAAGGAACCTTTTCTACATTTAAACAATTATTAGTGTGTTTGGAAAATATTCCTATACCTCTTGAGTGGACTGTTATTAAAACAACTTGTGCTGTTACATTTGCTTTATTGAACACTTCATCTGTGCCAATTTTGAAATCATTAGCTGTAATTAATACAGAATTAGAACTTTCATTGTACAAAGGATATAGTAATTGATCTCTCTATGCAAGAAATAATAAAATGTGATTTTTCCTTACTGATTTCAGTTGTATAAAAGGTCACAATCATAATGATACTTTATATTTAATTGTTGAAGCTGCTACAAATGTTATTAAATACTGATGTTAAAACCAAAAATGGTTTGTTCATAAAAAATTGACAACCAAAAGGAAGATTTCAACTTTGCTATAATATATGCTTATACTTAAATATGTATATTCAAAAACTAAATTATTGTTATAACATTCATTTTATTTTTTGGTATGAAACTTTGTTTACTATTTAAAAATGAAATGTATCTAATTTATTATTTGAATTTTTATTTCATTTTATTTAGAAAAGGTTTTTATTTCTATTTAAATTCGATTTCGTAATAAAACTGTACTGAATGTTCCATTATTTTTACCATATTCACTCACAAAGTACATTTAATTATGTTTAGTTCATTATATATTTAAAATTCTCTTCTATTATAAAATAAATAAAACAATTTGTATGAAATAAAGCAAATATATATGATATGTGAGAAATAAAGTTTATTTGTACGTTGTTCGATTCTTATTTTCAATTTGATACCCTTTATATTGTCATACTTTATTATATTTATGAATTCTAACTGGAATATAAATTGTATTTAATTAAATATCTAAATTTTATTGTACCCTCCGCTATGAAGTCGAAGATTTTAGTTTCCAGGCCTGTAGTATAAGATGGTGTTGGTATTTGTCAAAAGTGACAGTACAATCGAATCTCCGAAGTACATTAATTTCTTTCGAATAATGAATTGTTTCGGCAGTTTAAAATCAACCGAAATTGATGCAATTATTAAAAACAATATATCAACTAATACTCGGAATAATTCGTTATGTTATATTTTCGTATTAATATTTTTCTAGTAACATTAAATAAATTTTATATAACCTTTGTTTATTCTGGAATTTGTCTTACCAAAAATAACTCGGCCTCTCCTCTTTTAAGCAAAATCCCTCATTTACAATAGGATTCGAGATATTGCTAAGCAACACATTTTTCGTGCATATGATTTTCCGATAAAAAACTGGAGTTCTTGTTATTTTACTTGTGGAAAAATTGAGAGTATTTACTTTTTTCAAAATGTGTAGTTACCCTTGACTTTTTTGGAAACTTTGAAAGTGGAATTTTATTCATCTTGTAAATTTACACTTCTTTCCCCATTTAACCGTTTTTCAATTTTTTATAGTTTCCGAGATCCCCATAGAGAACATGGAAAAAAACTTACCCTGTATTTACATTTGCATATTATATGTACGGTTATGTCCCTTCTTGCAACCCCTTGATGTGCATCTCCTTCTTCTTGTTTGGGGATATACAAGGAATTTAAAGTATGAAAAAAATTAGGAGTGAAGTAAAAAAGTAAATATAGAAAGAAATAGAGAGAAAATCGCGAGACATTTTAAAATAAAAGTAAACAACAAAAGAGGAGAAAAAAATAGGGAAAGGTAAGAGGAAAGAAAGGAAAACAACAAGAAAATTGGAGTGAGGGATATTAAAAAAGAGCAAAAACAAATGAACAAAAAGAGATAAATAAGAGAAGGCAAAAGGTATTTTAGCAGTGCAAATAAATAAAAAAGTTTTTCAACTCAAAAAATAATAAAATTTGCTGAAATTGTAGCGTTTGTATATTACTAAAATGTGAGAGAAGACAGAAACAAATAAAAAAAATTACAAAAGAAAAAAAAATTCAAAACTAAAAGTAGAATTTGTATACATATCACTGAAAAATCCTTGATGAGCAGAATGAATTATCTGTTGTAATTAAATAATTCTATATTTGGTTTTTTAAGAAAGAAATAAATCAAGAATTTCTGGCCAAAAGTTTGAAATTATTAAATTTAAAAAATTTTCCCTCGATAAGAGAAACCAGTTAGTACGAACAAATTTTGTGTGATTACTTTTGGTTAAATTTGATTTTTACTTTTCCTATATAGTATATATAGGGGAAGTATTGTTTTCGTGCATTAAAATGTCTGTGGGTGCTGTATTTCAAAAATGAATGATCTGATTGAGATGAATCTTTAAACTAAAGGTATAATCGTTAAAAACTGGAACTGAAATGCTTTTGGTGAACTTTAATAAACCGGAAGTGGGTGTTAAACTTGAGGCCGTTTTATGTTTTTTTCCGTATTTTTTTTAATGTGGAAAATATTACAAAACTTTTCAAACAAAAGTTAAAGGGAATGAGAAAGTGAATTAGTTTTATTAAATCATATTTTTTATAAAATTCTTAACTTAAAAATTTGAAGTTTTTAGCCAATTACTAATAAACGATAGGAGTTATGTGAAATTTATATAATAAATAATTGTAGAGAAATTAGAAAGCAATTATTAAGAATAGCCTTTTTGCGTAAACCTCATAGTTTTCGAGTAAAATATAGGGAAAGTACTATGATGGTCACATCAACATTTGTTTATAATTGTGATCATTGTAAAGTATTGATTGATTTTTTTTTGCGGAAATATCTGTTTTCGAAAAATAGATACTTATTAATAAGTGACATATGGGAAAGTACAAAGAAAAATATAAACAAGATACAAGTTCAACAAAATCGAATATTAAAAGCATTATATAAAATTGACAAGAGAACAAATTGTTGTTCATGTCATCCCAAAGAGTGATTTGAAAGTACCCATTTGCCTTTCTACCTTTCAGTGTAAGGCTTTACATACATTTATATTTCTATCCTTTGTTAATTTCATTTGTTCTTCCCTTTTCTTTGTGCCCCTTCTCTTATAGCGTTGCTCCAATTATTTCTTGGTCTTCCTGTTTGGTTTTTTCCTGTTGCTAATGCTTCATATATTTTCTTGATGTTTCTTTCATCATTCATTCTACAGATGTGATGGTACCATCTCATCAATCCCTCAATTGAATTTCTTAAATATTTGTTTCAATAAGTGATTTGTTTGGTCTAAATAAGTTTCATTGTTGTAAATGTTTTGTAACTTTGAAGTAACTCAGATTCACTGGAAATCCAGTATGGTTAGAAAGTTTGCATTAAAAATAAGTTACCCTTATGTCATCATCCTCAATGTTCCTAAAAACAATATTTTTAGTATTAAAATAAAGTAATTTATATAATTGATAAGTTTTAAGACACTCTAATAATTTATAAATATACATTTAATGTTGGAACCCTGTTACAATTGGTTCACCACACAGGGGCTTCATCAGAGAAATGACAAGTATAAAATAAATGCATAAGGGTTGGCCATGGGTTAGCAGTACATATGAATAAGACATATTTTTATAGTAAGTACATAAATGATACATTGTAAATGACTTATTTTATATAATTTATTTTAGAGTAGCAGGTGCCGTTGTACCTTTGGTTAGATTAAAGGATACATTTATTTCCATATTTTATTGGCTAAAGAAAAGTTGTTTAACTCTAATTCCCATTGGACAATTATTATGATCTAAATATGTATATGTTCAATAGTATGCTACTCATGTCATAGAACAGAATGTTTAAATTGAGAGAAGAATAAGAATTGGATTAGTACTTGTTATGTTCCATCTATATTATACTGTACATCTCAGACGAGCACATATCATATAATCGGAATGAAGTTAGAATTATTATATCACTTAATGTGTATTATTTAGAAGCATTTTTTCTTTGTTTTGTTGAATTAAAATTAAAATATAAATTAATTTAATTATATAATGGTTATTCTAATGACCTGTTTATGGCAACTATTATTTTAAGATATTAATTGCTAGTTTTTCACTTTTAATTTATATTTTAAATAAAACTTAGCACACCAAAGAAAATATGTATCTAAATAATCTGTATTAAGTGATATAATAACTCTAACTTCATTCCGATTATATTAATGCAATGTATGAGATAAAAATTGACAATATAAATTTTACACGTAAATTCCATATGATACATGCTCATCTGAGACATACGGTATAATATAAATGGACCTTACTCTACCCAATCTAAAAATGTATGTTTAAAATCAATCTTAACCACTTGCGCTACGATTTAACTTTCCATAGTCGTGCCGCGCTCTACAATATAACATGTGGTAACATTGACGTGTGTGGCACGTCTTTATAGCGCAAGTGGTTAAAGTACTTGTTACATACCTTTTGTTTTGAGTTGTTCAACTAAAATTTGATTTATTGGGGCGAATTATTTACTTTCCTTATATACGAAGTATATGTAGGGGGAAGTATTGTTTTCACTGTCCACACAGTTTCCGAATTATAACCAAGCCGTCTTCATGAGTGCGCGGAGTTAGGCAGTAAATTCAGTTTTACCTAAAATGAGAGGATTAGTTTTATTTTCTTTAAACAGCAACGAAGTCATATTGAGAATGTGTAATAATATTCTGTGCCGGTTTGTTTACATTCCTGACGAGGTTATGTTCTAGATCCTTCCCGCACGGCCGACGCGCAACGTTGTCGATAGTACTTATTTACCTCAGGCAGTGTTGCTTTCTTCAGGTTAATTTTAATTTATTGTTTAATAAAACATTATTAGTTGTAACATTAGGCGCCGGTATTTACTCACAGCAGAAGATTATTTTGACTGGCTTGAGAAGATTAGTTTGGAAAGTTTGACTGGTGGCGTCGGCGTCAGTAAGAATGCCGATTTCTAGTTTGCTGGTTGTTCAACCGCGCAGACAATACATTGTTATTCGTGAAAAAAATATTTAAAACTTCATATAGTCGATAGTTGCTTTATATATAAATAATTATATAAATTATAAGTAGGTTTTAAGAAATAAATTGATGGCGTTTGTAATTGTAGGAAATTATTTCCAGGCCAAAAATAAAATGGCAAATTAACAATTATTACTCTTTGAAATTTAAGAGTTGAACTGTTCAAATTCCGATTCTGTTTATATAGTAGTAGTGTTAGGCTATCGACCACGTGCTCCTTCCGCCATGTGCTATTTATTTATTTGTGTGTGTGTGTGTGTAAATGAGCTTGTTACTTTAAAGGATCGCCCCCCGTCACTCTAAAACACAATTAATTGTATCCCAATGGTGAATGGTACCGGTCACCCATCGCAACCGAATGCGCCACCACCGGCGTGTTCTGTTTATATATTTATGTATATTTAATTTTTTTTACTAATATATGATCCATTTATGTTTAAAAGCTGCAAATAGTGAAAATTGAATCTAAAATGTTGAACTGACAGTGTATAAATGAATTTGATTTAATTTTATTTAAAAATGAGAAATATAAAATCTCCGAGCACTACAGCACCGTGATATCATATTTGTAGATTAATATCGCACCTTACGGCGAAATGAGTGACTCGTAGTTTTCTGTGGTAAATTTTGTGAGCTGGTGTAAAATGAAAATAACGGGAAATGAGAACGATGCGGCACTAAAAAATATGTACATATCTTCTCTCTGGTATGAATGAACTCTTCCATTATACTGCACATTTTATGTTTAGATCTTAAAAAAGGGAGATATGTATTTATTATTTAACATTACCCGATCCCAAGTTTATATTTATAATATATTTTTGTTAGGATTAAATCGTTGTATTTTGATATGAAAACTGTCGACTTTTGGACACATATTGTTCCGGTTCCCGAAATTTATAACAGTCTTATTTATACACTTTTTATAATCCTCCTGATATGAGGTGGTAAACCATTTTCTAAAGTAAAGTTCTTTGACAGTTTTAATATTATTCAGTTTACTTATGAATAAGACCTTTTTGAGGATGTGTATTGAATGAATCATCATTCAAATAATTATCAAATTGTCTCACAAAATGAGAGACTACAATTATTTATTCAATTGAAAATTTAATTTATAAAAAAAAAACCTTTCCCTATATTTTACTCGAAAACTATGAGATTTACGCAAAAAAGTTATTACTAATAATTTGTCCAGTTTTAAATTCTCTACATTTATTTGTCATATAAATTTCATGTAACTTTATTTTTATTAGCAATTGGAAAAAAAATGTCAAAATTTTCAATTTTTTTCTTTTTTCGAAAGTTAAAATTTTTTATGAAAAACATGTACGAATAAAACTTGTTCAGTTTTTTATTCCCTTTAACTTTTGTTTGAACCGTTTTTTAAAATTTTTCATATTTAGAAAAATATCACGAAAAAACAAAAAAAAAACGCACGAGTAAATATCCACATCCGGTTTATGAATGTTTACCAAAAGCTTTGCAGTTCCAGTTTTTTGAGGATAAAACCTTAAGTTTAAAGTTTCATCTCAATCGGATCATTGATTTTTGAGATACAGTGCCCACAGACATTTTAACGCACGAAAACAATACTTTTATACTACGTATATAGGGAAAGTAATAAACTTTATTCACATTAAGGAAAACAGTATAAAGTTATACAATAAGGAGTAAGAAAAACTTAACGCAAACCTAAAGTTGGGATTCAATAGTATAAAATAAAAAGAATAGATATTGATAACAAACGAGGATTATATGAATGCATTCTAAACAAATTAAAATAATGTAAAAAGAAATATATAAATTATAAAACATAAGTAATTTATCCCATACCCTTTAACAAAAATGATTTAGGACAAATTTTAAATCTGTTTAAGGTTAATTGCTTATAAGATATGGGCATATCTTAATAAAACTATATTTTCTTATACCAATAGGGGGATGCTTATTTAGTACAATTTTATGTTTGCTTGTAGTTTTCGTCGTTCCTCCATATTTAACCAACCGTCTTCTCTAATCTTATGAGATATTCCATAAATAAATCTAAGGTGGGAATTTTGTACCCTCTGTATGTGTTTATTAGTATCGTTATCGATGGCATGGTGCCAACGAGTTGAACAGAAGGTGAAATATGACAATACCAGTGCATTGCACAACATAAGTTTTGTAGCAATTGTAATAACTTTTGTATAATTAAATTTCTATAAGAATTGTTTTAATAAATGATAAGTGTCATCTTTATTGATTAATTACATGTTTTGTGTTTTGCAAGCCACTCACACTCACTGCATATCCAGAATGGTCAGATAGTTTCCTTTGAAATTAAGTTACCCTTCACTATCCTTAATCTTGCTAAAAACATTATTGAAACAAATATTATTACTAGTAATAAAAGAAAAGATTTATAAATGAATTAAGTTGTAAGACAATCAAATAATTAGTATATAATGATTACAATTACAAGTATAATAATTGTTTAACTGTTGTAATCTGATTGAAATTTATATTGAAATTACACATTGACTGCTCTTACTCTAAATTTTATCTAAGAAAGACAATAATGAAGTTAAAAATGCATAAGGATTTGTCATCGGTTAAAAGTAAAGATTAATAATGGATATTTTTAAAGTACGTACATAAATGATGAATTATTTTATAATTTCTTTGATATATTGATTGGTAGCTAAGCTTTAATTCCCATTGGACAGTGATTAGGATCTAAAAATTAATATATATTCAATTGATTAATGGTTGAGGCGTTAACTTCGTGATACATTTTGGAAAATTAAACAAAAACGTTTACTTTGTTAATATCACACTTTGATATTAACAAAGTAAACGTTTTTGTTTAATATATATTCGATACTTTGCTACTCCGTTAATGAAAGAAAATGTTTAAATTGGGAAAAGAATAACAAGTGCATTAGTTCTCCCAATTTAAAAATATATATTCAAATTGAATTGTAAAATTACTTGTTACATACCTTTTGTTTTGAGTTGTTGGACTAAAAATTGATTTATTGTGGGGGAATTTGTTTTCACTGGTCACACAGTTTCTGAAATAAAACTTAGCCTTCGTCATGGGTGCACGGATTAATCGAGAATGAATTTTATTTTCTTTAAATAGTAATGAAGTTATATTGAGAATAATAATAATGTAATAATATTCTGTGTCGGTTTGTTTACATTATTGACGAGGTTATGTTCTAGATCCTTCCCGCATGGCCGTCGTACAACGTTGTCGGTAATACTTATTTACGTCAGGCGGTGTTGCTTTCACTATTTTGACTGTTTCTCGTTGCACATAGTTTGAGGTGAATTATTTGTTATTTAATAAAATATCATGTTATAACAGTATGTGCTAGTATCTACATCAGCGGCGTGTTGTCTATGGAAGCGGTGGAAGCAGTGGTTCCCTTGTAAAAATGAATATAAAATGATTTTTCGTAAAGTAAATCAGAGCAAAATTTTTATTTAGTATAGTTGAGGAAAAACCGCTCCATGGTGAACATAAAATTATTGCGAGCGTGTTGAAGCGCCGTTCTCGTGCGCTTATTTATGACGGAATCAGAACGGTTCGAATATCGTCGTCGCGCCGGTGATCTATTTTTAAACCGCAAGTTCAGACTCGTCTGTAAGCGGCGATCGCGATTGCTTATTAAGAAAACAAGCTGCAAAATTTATGATCACGAGTGATTCGTATTAAGTTACCGTTTCCCGAAAAAGATACGCACGGGGAATTATTTCATATGAGAAATGCTAAATAAACAATAATATATATATATATATATATATATATATATATATATATATATATATATATATATATATATATATATATATATATATATATATATAAATAAATATCCAATTAGATTGAATTAAAAATACTAATAGCCGTATTAATAGTCAGGTATAAATTCTCGGATTGTAGAGTCCTAAATTAATTGTCGTATTTAATAGTCGGGTGAAATGGGTAATTTTTAGTAACATTTTAATATCACTGGTTTTAGGTTGGCATCAGGGAACAGCTGAAGGAATTGTCAATATGTTTCGTGATTGTCAGTTACAGAACTCGTGCAAAATTTGTTTACCAACTTAGTTATTGTGATAAGGGATAAGGATGAATCTTTTTTATTTAATCATGTTTAATGTAAGTACAATAGATATATTTAATTTTAATGAAAATAGTAGAATGGTTTTCATTTATTGTGAATTATTAATATTGGGTTGGTCTATATATTTGTTCAGTTTTAGTAAATAATGCAAATGTGTTTTTCGGTTTTCTTAATTGGGCAATTAAAATATGTTTTAAAGAGAGGACAGTCTGCTCTTTTCATCTGTTTTCTTTTGTTTTCATTTATACATATTAAATTTGTTTGTGTTACAAGTCAGTGAAAATGGTCAGCCCACTGAGGTTGTTTGGAGTAACGTTAAAAATGGACCGTTTAAAGAAATTTTGCTATCCATATGGAGGGATCATCATGGTGTGCTGTTTTACAATTGATTCACAGGTCTACTGCCTGCAGGCAACAAAATTTAACCAAGCATTGTGACAGAAAAGTCATTTTCATTCTCCGGACCTTGCACCATCCGACTATCACTTGTTCTGGTCCCTGCAAATCTCCCTCAAAGAGAAACCGTTCATTAATCAGAATGTAAGCTTCAGACCTTCTATGAGAGCCGAATAATGAAATTGTTGGAAAGATGGTAAGAGATCATCAACAAAAATGGAGTATCTATTTATTGATTATAAAATTCATCCTGTGTATAAAAAAAAACTTGTTTAATTTGGCCTTCAAAAACTGAACGAATATATGGAATCACTCTATACAATTGAAATTTGCCCAGCTAATTCATAAGTTGTAACGTAACACTTGTAAAATATTTTACAGAAATTGGAGAGGATGCAACGCTGGTAAATAGTTATTCCGTTATAGAAGAAAGTGAGGACAAATTGCAAAAAATTATGTTGGAAATTGTACACCTGGAAAAATAATGGGCCATTTCATTATTAAATAAAGTAAAATATGAAGAACAAAATTAATCTCAGAAGATTATGAAAATAAAAATAAATTACAAATAATATGTTGGTTTTATTTTTATTTACTTATATAATTTTATTATATACAAATAATTAAGATTTCCTTGGAAAATGATTATCCAGAATATTGCGTAAAATGGAGTAGAATAAATTGTTGATTCATTTTTCAAGAATTGAAATCGAACATCTTTTATTAATATTGCTAATGCTTTATCGGGTAGTTCTTAAATCAATACATACGGCCTGAAATAAGTGTATGTTTGTAGTATTAAAATATTACTAATGTTCTATATATTACCTAAAAACTGCCTGTAGTATAGTACTTCCAACAAATCAAAAATTGTTGCATCGGTTGAAAAGGAAATCCATGATTGCTTGGATTTTCTAATTTCTTTACTAGCAATAATAGAACACGGACTGTTATATTTTTAGTTAATCGATATCTCTTCTGAAATTCACTATCATCGTAGAATTCAATCGGATTTCAGGATCTCTAATGTACCTATTCAAATTAAAAGCCACATTATAGTTATCACGTATATATAATTATTACATTTTATATTATCGGTATAAAATATTATAATAAATATATTAAGTAATGAATTATAAAAATATATGTTGACAAGTAAGAAATTGACAGATGACGAATAATCTGGAATTATTATTAAATGCATATGTGAATAATAAAAATAGTATATTTTGATTAATTTACAATTATATAATTCTCTAGAGAACTTCGACTTTAAGATTATTTAAATTAAAAAAAACATCTTTTCTTTAGCAGTATAATATAAACTGGATTAGATAAAGCATATTGTGAAGTAACTAGACTTTTGAATCAGTGTTAAGTATTCCAGCCGCCAGTGCTTCGGTAGGACGCAGTTTTTAGTTTTAAATTAGAAAAATAGAAAAGGATCTTGTCAAGAACCTATCTCAAAACCCCAAATTTTATGAAGATGTTATAGATAAATTTTCAATAGAAAAATAGAACTTCATTATAAATAAATAAGTAAATTTAATTCACTTGATTGCTTTCCTACTTTAAAATTCCACCCTAAGCCACTGATCTACATATAGGGTAACGTTACTTTACTTAGTAGTAGTAGTAGTAGTGTTAGGCTATCGACCACGTGGTCCTTCCGCCATGTGTCATTTGTGTATGTGTAAATGAGCTTGTTACTTTAAAGGATCGCCCCCGTCACTCTAAAGCACCATTAATTGTATCCCAATGGTGAATGGTACCGGTCACCCATCCGACTACTGACCCGAACCAACGTTGCTGCACGTCAGTTCGGGGCCGTAACCGATGCGCCACCACCGGCGTGTTACTTTACTTATTTTATAACAGAATATTTATTAATGACAGAAGGTGACGAAATAATAGCGGTGGGTGCACGATTAAAGAGTCCGCCAATAGATGGCGTTTCAATCATAAATCCGACGGTACGGTCACAAGCGGTAGTTAAAAAGGCCTGCATGCATTTCAACCAACAGATGGCGTTTCAATCATAAATTTGACGGTACGGTCACAAGCGGTAGTTAAAAAGGCCTGCATGCATTTCAACCAACAGATGGCGTTTCAATCATAAATTCGACGGTACGGTCACAAGCGGTAGTTAAAAAGGCCTGCATGCATTTCAACCAACAGATGGCGTTTCAATCATAAATTCGACGGTACGGTCACAAGCGGTAGTTAAAAAGGCCTGCATGCATTTCAACCGGCAGACTTACTTAAGCTGGGGACAGAGACAAAAGGTGAAATACACATAGTCTCGGCGAACTCACCATGTCGCAGACCTTTCCATAGCCCTGTGGCCATTGAAAAACAAACAAAACCTCGTTGACTTCTGGAGGACTATTGTCGACAGAAGAAGGCCGGTGACGTGCCGACCGTTACGATATCGACAGCGTTGTTTATAACCGTCTTTAACGATCGAGAGGCCACCAAGAAGCTTTCAGCACACCTAATGTAGATAAATAAACCGACCCAAAATTCCTTTTGTGGTGTGTACACGAATATATTTTATCAAACAAATATTATATGTCGCCGGCCATTCTTCATTAACTACCGCCTTCTTTTTTACCGATAAAGAAGAAGGCGGTTTCGTGCACATTACAGTAACCGTTTTGTTTATCACTAATAAAGTGATTTTTGGGACCCCAATCGTACGCCCCACAATTGGTAGCGTCGAAATGGATAGCGGATAAAGAAATTGACGGTTTCGCGCCCGGCAAGCCGGGCGTTCATTAACCGCTTTCTTTGTCACCGCTTCACCTCTGTGGTCGGTGGGGCTTTCTCTAGGGTTCGACATCAAGTCTGCCAGTTTTGGTGTATGTCATCCTTTTTAACGGTTGCCTGTGACCATTCCGTCGGTTTGATCAATTGGACGCCCTCTGTTGGTATCGCGTCTAACTCCCGCGCCGTCGTGTAATGCGCCGGTAAAATAGCGCCCTGACGTGAGCTGTCATTTTACCATTACAGCGCAGTTCGTTACGCCACGCCGCGATGAGTAGCGGCATTCTTTGACGGCATCCATTATTGCTCCGTTACATGTCGTTAAATTATTAATTGTTATTTGTTGGAGTCAATAAAGTGTTAAGTTTTAGTGCGGGGTGATTTATTTACACGCTTGTTACAGCACTACAAGTTCGGCCCGACGTGATGCGAAAAACAGCTGCTCCGTAAAAAGCACTCGCTGTGATCGAATTAACCGGTTCGATTCAATTTACCCTTGTGCCGCTTCGCGTAATAGAATTCGAACAATTCTATAACGTGATATTACCTACGAGAAATAGGTATTCGCGAGCCGTGTGAGAACGACGACGGTCCAGGACATTCGAAAGTCGCGAGTGGCGTCGATTTGGTGCGGGGATACATTCCGTGCCCAAGAATGTTTACACTACTCTGGAAGCATAAGCCGGCGCCTAACTTCAGATAAAACAAAATTAAAATATTTATTATGCAGCATACAGGACTTCGAGGTACTGAACGCGGTAAGTGACTTTGTTTTATCACCGTAGCGCAGTTCGTTACGCCACGCCACAATGAGTAGCGGCATTCCTTGACGGCATCCTTTATTGCTCCGTTACATGTTTCTGCCGGCCGACGCGATTTTAAATTCGAAATATGTTATTCAAATCGTTAAATTGTTAATTGTTATTTGTTGGAGTCAATAAAGTGTTAAGTTTTTGTACGGGGTAATTTATTTACACGGCTGTCACATCACTGCAAGTTGGCGACGGCCCGATGTGATGCGAAAAACACGTGCTCCGTAAAAAACACCCGCTGATCGAATTAACCGGTTCGTTTCAATTCACTCATGTGCCGCGTCGCCTAACAGAATTCGAACAGTTCTTTCACGTGGGATTGCCTACGTGAAATCTTCCTAGATATTCGCGAGCTGTGTGAGAACGACTGCGACATACATTCCGCGCCTAAGAACGTTTACAATGTACGACGCCGCCAGTGTCACTAACGCAGAGAAAAGTATGAGCAAAGCGGTAACAAAATGTTTATAATAAAATTTTATTCACTTCTATCGTGGTAGTTATGAATATATAAATTTTTTTATTTTATTTAAATTACAAAAAAAAAATAATTTCTGCCGGCATTAATGCACGGTCATACCGACATAGTTGATTGAAAAGTTATTTAGATAATTAGTTTGCTATGGTAATTAATTATTACTTTCCCTATATACGAAGTATACTGTGTGTTCGATAAAAAACGCCCAACGCCATAACTTTGTTATTTATTAACCGATTTGAATCAACTAAAAAACAAATTTACCGGCCGTTTAAATACTATGAAATGACATTAATTATGTTTTTTCAAAATTAACTTCATTGACAAATGACAGTCAACTTTGAATTTTTAAATGGCTGCATATAATTTTCTTATTTTTTATACTAGACATTATTTCTTTGAATTCAATGATGCCCAATATGTTGATTTTAGTTTGAAATTAATGTCAGAAGAAAATAAATTAAATCTTATTAATATTTAGTGTGCCTTGAAAAAAAATCGGAACAAATAAAAATGATGTCAACCATTTCTTATTAGTCTGTGTTTTACAGTAAGTAACCATTGTCTGTTCCGATTTTTTTTCAAGGCACACTAAATTAATGTAGTTACTTGAGTATGTGAAGGTTAAATATCACTTAATTAAAAACACAGTTATATTCCTTTCTTCACTTTTTTTTTAAAGTGAAGAAAGGAATATAACTGTGTTTTTAATTAAGTCACACTAAATTAATACAAAAATATCATATTAAGATTTATTTAAATTTTTTTCTGACATAAATATTAAATTAAAATCAACATATTGGGCATCAATCCATTCAGAAAAATAATGTCTATTATGAAAAAAATAATAAAAGTATATGCAACCATTTCAAAATTTTAAGTTGACTGTCATTTGTCAATGAAGTTAATTTTGAAAAAATATATTATTAATGTCATTCAATAGTATTTGAACGGCTATTCAATTTGTTTTTAGTTGATGCGTTGGGCATTTTGTTATCGAACACCCGCTATACTACTTATAAGTAAAAATGAAATTTTATACACTTTAGCCTGGTAGTATATGAATATATAAAATAATTTTATTTTATTTAAATTACAAAAAAATGAATTACCAGCATTAATGCACGGTCATACCGGCATAGTTGATTGAAATATTATTTAGATATTTCGACGCAGTTTGCTATGGTAATGAATTATAGGTTTTGATATCGGCGGTAAGATTATCGAGTAATAAAACAATTTCTTTACGCCGCAACTTTTGGCAAGATTTTCTTTGAAAAATTGGTTCTTACGTTGAAAATTATGAAAGATTTGTTTGCATACTGTATAATTTAAAATGAATAAATAAAGAATGATCAGAAATTATTAACTGTTGTGAATTATTTTTATTTGTAATTTAATTAACATCGTATCAAAGAAATTGTTATATATGAAAGAATCGTGTAGCAACGAATTGATATTAATAATAAATGTGTTAATACAGGGTGACTGACGAAAAATCTTTGATGCTGTATGTCGCTTATTTTTGATCCGATTTGAATAAATAAAACATTAAAGGAAATAATTTTCAAAATACTTTAATTTAACTGAAGCGAAATTTTTTCTTGCATTCAACTTTTTCTTTCAAATTGCACTGTATACAGGGTGAGTTTTTTTGATGTTCTCTATGAATGTGGTAATAAAATAATTACAATATTGTTATTATTATAAATAACTGCAATTGTTTTCCTTTTATCTTTTTCATGGTTACTACTTTTTTAAATTTATAATAAAAATTAAAATCATTATAAGTCACTTATTTTTAGAAATAATGTAACATTCCCGGCTCTCAATTTTTGCGGGGCTGGGCGTGGGTTCAGTAAATGAAAAATCCGTTTTATAGAATTGAACAAAGTGTATTAACAAATAACGAAAACAGTATATAAACAATAACTTATGCTAGTAAAAATTGAAAAATGAAAATATTCCGAAACAAAACAAAATTAATTCGACAATGTCCATAACTAAACATGGGCGCCACTCAGTAATAACGTACTGAGACGTATACGGGAACACAATAAATGTTTTTGTAGCTCTTCAATGTTGTAATAATTAAAGAAAAACTTATCTGCTTCAAAGTCAGCATGCACTCACTTTGCGTATCTTGTTCCAACGGAGTCCAAGTGCGTTGTGCGGGACAGCGGGACGGAAACAACGTACGGTAGGACGGCAAGGCGACGAAAAATGGCTTCTTCGGGAATAATCACCGGGCTCCCAGAAAGCGCTCACGGCTCAAAACTTCGGCAAGGACCTCGATCAATTAGCAGCACTTAAACTGTGCATGCTATCGGCAAACACCAAGCAAAATCGGCCAATCTGACTCCCGATTTAAATAACCAAGAACTCTGCCGCTCTTTGCGCGACCAAAACTCTCGCTGCTCTCCTAACCTGAACAAAAACTGTCGCCCACGCCGCGTCGCGTTTTTCGTTTTTTCTACGCCGCCCTCGATCAAAACAATCTCCCGGTATATTTGAAAATAGCACTGCTACAATAATTAAGTCATATTGCATATTGGATTAACGAGAAAAAAATAATCTATCGAAAAAGGTGAGAGCCAACTATAGTTTCCATTAAAAAAATTAAGTTTGCGTGATATCTCTGAAAGTAATGACTGTAAAAAAATTCTGAATTTAATTTATTAATGTGCAATAAATTATCTACAACTTTGTTTTTTACGTTTTTTTTAATTTGTCATAGTAACCGAGTTATTGATTGATTTGAAAAAAATGACTTTTTTTAAAACTTTGAAAGTGGAATTTTATTCGTATATACAGGGTGAGTTTTTTTTTCGATGTTCTTTATGGGGATCTCGGAAACTATAAGAGATAGAGAAACGATTAAATGGGGAATGAAGTGTAGATTTACGAGACGAATAAAATTCCACTTTTAAAGTTTTCAAAAAAGTCAAGGGTAATTAGATGTTTTGAAAAAAGAAAAAAAAATGTCAATTTTTTCAAATCAATTTATCTCGGTTATTTTAACATATAGAAAAAAACTGTAGAGGACAAAGTTTTAGGTAATTTTATGCAGATTAATAAAAAAATAATCAGAAATTTTTTATCGCCATTATTTTCCGAGATATGACACAAACTTAAATTTTTTTAAAAATATAAACCATAGTTGGCCATGACCTCATTCAAGAAGGAATTTTTTTTCTCATTAATCCAATATGGCATACGGCATAGTTTTTTCTAAAAATAAGTGAGTTATAGTCAGTCACTTTAAATTTTATTATAAATAAAAATGGGTAGCCATGAAAAAGGTGAAAGTAAAACAATTGCAGTTGTTTATAATAATAGCAATATTGAAATTATTGAAATTTGAAAAAAAAAAAAAAAAAAAGTTGATAGTCATTTGTCAAAAACTGGATGCAAGAAAGAGTTTCAGTTCAGTTCATATTAAAGTCATTTAAAAAATGATTTATTTTAATGCTTTATTTATTCAAATCAGGTCAAAAATAAGGGGGATACAGCACCAAAGGCATTTTTTTTTTTTATAATTTTTTTATTTTATTTTGTCAGTCACAATGTATATATGAAAGTAACGAAGAGGCCCGCTCTTTGACAACGAGACAAGGGGTGCTGAGAAATAAATGAATAGAAACGAAGCGATGACAACGACAGTTATAAGATTAGGTCAGGCGAGGTTGGGTCAGGTCAGGCGAGGTTGGGTCAGGTCAGGCGAGGTTGGGTCAGGTCAGGCGAGGTTGGGTCAGGTCAGGCGAGGTTGGGTCAGGTCAGGCGAGGTTGGGTCAGGTCAGGCGAGGTTGGGTCAGGTCAGGCGAGGTTGGGTCAGGTCAGGCGAGGTTGGGTCAGGTCAGGCGAGGTTGGGTCAGGTCAGGCGAGGTTGGGTCAGGTCAGGCGAGGTTGGGTCAGGTCAGGCGAGGTTGGGTCAGGTCAGGCGAGGTTGGGTCAGGTCAGGCGAGGTTGGGTCAGGTCAGGCGAGGTTGGGTCAGGTCAGGCGAGGTTGGGTCAGGTCAGGCGAGGTAGGTTAGGTTAGGTTAGGTTAGGTTAGGTTAGGTTAGGTTAGGTTAGGTTAGGTTAGGTTAGGTTAGGTTAGGTTAGGTTAGGTTAGGTTAGGTTAGGTTAGGTTAGGTTAGGTTAGGTTAGGTTAGGTTAGGTTAGGTTAGGTTAGGTTAGGTTAGGTTAGGTTAGGTTAGGTTAGGTTAGGTTAGGTTAGGTTAGGTTAGGTTAGGTTAGGTTAGGTTAGGTTAGGTTAGGTTAGGTTAGGTTAGGTTAGGTTAGGTTAGGTTAGGTTAGGTTAGGTTAGGTTAGGTTAGGTTAGGTTAGGTTAGGTTAGGTTAGGTTAGGTTAGGTTAGGTTAGGTTAGGTTAGGTTAGGTTAGGTTAGGTTAGGTTAGGTTAGGTTAGGTTAGGTAGGTTAGGTTAGGTTAGGTTAGGTTAGGTTAGGTTAGGTTAGGTTAGGTAGGTTAGGTTAGGTTAGGTTAGGTTAGGTTAGGTTAGGTTAGGTTAGGTTAGGTTAGGTTAGGTTAGGTTAGGTTAGGTGTAGGTTAGGTTAGGTTAGGTTAGGTTAGGTTAGGTTAGGTTAGGTTAGGTTAGGTTAGGTAGGTAG